>JAODTK010005621.1:0-286631 GCA_026419785.1 Sclerodactyla briareus | reverse complement strand
AAACCGTTCCCAGCAGTCCCCCTGACAGAAGCACGGAGACTCCTATGGTCAGGAGCTGCATCCACTATAAGTCCGCACTCGCCATCCACTATCCGCAGCGCTGCTTCAGGAACCGTCCTGCAGAATGTCCGCCAGCCACTCATCCGCAGCAAAAAACACTTCGCGCCAATCTTGCACGAGCCCATGAAGAGGAACCAAGTTCTCCACAACATTCTGTTCGTTTTTGGTCATTTTTCCTGTCAGTATAGCAACTATGGCACTTCGAAACGTTCAACCAGAATTTGAGTAATGAACATTCCTCCCCTGTGGGGCTTTCAAGAGACGCAGAAGTGGTCAAAGAAGTGTAGGTGTGGGTCCCACTCTCATTCCACAAAGTCAACCACGTGTTTCCACACGGCAGCGATGAAAGAACTGAATACATTACGACGTCCAACGACGGTACTACCGCTTGATCAGGGACCAATTTAAGCAAGTAGGCTACTTCACTTTGTGGAAGATTCGTTGACCATCAGAACGAACCAGGCGAAAAGGGACCATGTGTTAATTGTCCAGGAAGTTGCAGGAACACGTTGTCCATGAGGTCCCGAGAAGAATCATATAATTACAGTTTTTCCATGTTTCTACAGTTACTACTCTCCAAACGCCACTGGCGGCTCAGCTGTGATATGTTTGATCTCCATCTCGACATTCTTGGAAGTTCGATGCGTTGCAATTTCCTGTGTTACATTTCAGGACGTATCTAGGGTCATCTGAATTGGGGGAGGGGGGGGGGGGGGTTGCAGACGTAAAAAAATTCCAACTGGCTCATTTTTTTTTTCACTCACCCCACCCCCTTTTCTGGAAGGTGCATTTTTGGCTTTCCATTCTTTGTAATCTGGGGGCTCCGGCCTTTTTTTTCTTCGGACTCGGACATGAAGCTCGAGAAGATACCCAAGTAACACAACGCATATAACTGAAGGCCTACTCTCTATCAAGTGGCTATTTATAGTGCATTCATACTGGCCTTATTGGCGCTCTTCGGTATTTGGAAGTTGGGGGGTAAATGGCCCGGCAGGTTGCCATAGCCAACGATTGACACACCAGTACTGACATCATTGCCGAATCTTAAGTAACAATCAGTGGCGTAAGAACGTAATTTTGAGCGGGATCTGAAGTTTGATATGGATCTAGGGGAGGTGCCCCCCCTCCCCTTCACAAAAATTGTTGCATTTCCCATGACCGTCGATGCAATTTGGTGCAATAGAGCACTCCAAAACGCTCACTTAATTCCAGAAATAATTTCGAATTTTCAAGGTCTAATTGCGATTGCTTTTCTCTGCAAAATCGAAACGAGGGCAGCAATTAGGATTAAGTAAATTTAGATCTCAATTTCCAGAGGACCGCCCCCCCCCGAGCCCCCCTCCTCCCACTATAGAGAATTTTTGCATTTCAGGGGCCTTGATGCAATCTGATGCAATATGACACTCTACATTCACATCGTTCCAGAAATAATTTCGCCTTTATCACGTCAGTAGATTGCGACTTGCTACTCAGGGTCTTGTGATTTTTTCTGCCAAATTGTACCGAGTCCATGGGCAGTAAGGAAGCTTTTTTGGGGGTTGGGTAATTCTTACCTGACAGCGGACCGCCAAAATTAGGGCATACTTGTAGTACCGTACCGTGCAGCGCCCCATTTTGGCGTTTTTTCGGGCATTCTATCATAAATTTCGCAGTCAGCCAGTGGCGGTCGCCACAATTTCTATACTGGGGGCACAAGGAAGGTAGAGACATCTCAGTGCGGGCAAAGAATACTATCTAAGCGGAGACCACCTTGGTTGGTTGCGGAGCGTTCAACCCCCCAGAGAATTTTTGGTTGCGCAAGCCCCTGATGTCGGAAAATTAACTATCCAGTGCGTTTTGGGCTGGGCCAAACGGGCATTTTGTGATCATGTTTTTTTTTGAATCGGTGGAAAATTGAACAGTTTGTCAGACCTCAATCTTAATCGTGCCCCCGACTTTAATCAGTGCACGCGAAGCGCGCCATTTTTTTTTTTTTTGGGGGGGGGGGTTCCCACGGCACATCTGGGAAAAACACAGACCCCCGATCTCGTTGACCACGCCTTCAGCTGACTATCCAGGACGCTTATTTGTTATTTTAATCCCATGCAGATGACCAAAGTTGCACTAGCCTAAGGGTAAAATAATGCTGGTGGGTCAATTCGCAGATTTTTACAAGCTTTCTCCGTATTGGTTGTACTCGATCTAATCCCTGCCCTAATCTGTAATCATAGCAATAGACATAATTGATGTAATACAAAAACCGACAGCCAATAACGGCGGTCGTGTTAAATATGGTTATAATGAAGGAGAAGTAAGTCTTCGCGCGTGAAGCGTGCAAAAATTTTTTGCACATTATTCTGTAAAAAATTACTTTTTTTGTAATAGTATTTCACCTTTTTTACATGAAAGAAATATTCCTTTTGGTCGAGTTGGAAAATTACAAAGTTGATGGGCTTGGACCTCAGTCGTAAAATATATCCAATCTGACGATCTGTCAGAAATTCAACTGCGATCTTCGAAAATTCCAACTGGCAAGGTCGCTATGACCATTTTTGGGGGGTGAAGACCTCAAACCCCCCCCCCCACCACTCCCGCTCGCGACGTCCTGTACATATTCAATTAGTCAATACGTACTTCATTCTTGCTATAGTAAGTCCCCACAAGCAAAACCATGTACAGCAGTGGACGGTGGATTAGTTTGCCAGTAACCGCATCTCAGGCTGCTCAATTCCGCGAATATTCTAAGGCTGCTATTCTTAGAAACAGGGCCGGTGGAGCGGGGGCAGGGGCGTAGCCAGAGATTTTTTAGTAGGGGTGCCATGGGGGTGTCGGGGAACTGTAGGAGTGGGGGGGGCAATGCAAATGAGATTCAATAGTTCACCCTCTAGCCGGAGCGCCACCACCGGGTTGGGCGAGGACTGTACAAGAAAATTTTTGGTTTGGTAGCCCTTCCAGATGACCGGAAACGACGCATTCTCGTGTATTTGTTAGGAAACACAAACACAATTTCCTGTGAAATTATTGTTTCACTTTGGATTCTGGAGAAACTCATGATGCGTCCCATTAAGGCTAGCGCCTGTGTTGAACCCACTTAACGTTAGTACTGAGGACAATTTGAAGTAGTGATCTGAAATATACTATATTTTTGTACCGTTGATGGACAAAGATCTTCCACTGCGCGAATGGAATTTGACCCTTTCATATACATACCCCCAAGTGTGGCAGATTAGTATGATCTACAAAAGCTCATACTGAATACATGCATGATAGTAAAATGAAAATTGTTTTGGGATAAATTTGAAGGTCATTGAGATCACTACAGGTCTACACTTGCACACAACGGACGAGTGCATGCAGCATCAATTGCCATGCAGATCAAAGCTAGATTGAGTGTGCAGAGCTTTCTAGGGGGTACAAGAATATATTACTTTTGGTGTGCGTAAATATGGGTCATTTTGAGAAATAAGAGATTGGAGAATGTATTTCTGCCAGCATCGGATTAGCCCAGAAGCTTGTTAGAAAAACGGCCTGATCAAGCTGAAATGTTCTACTGAGTGGACAGGATACTGTGGTGTAGAATGAGGGCAACTTTTAGAGAATTTATGAGAAATTTATATTTTGGCAAATTTTGGTGGATATATAAATAACGATAAACACGGGATCCCACAACATGCCATGTCGGTTGTCTCTCAATCTCCAGATGAGTAAAGTGATTGTGGCACCTTATTCACTTACTTTGAACAGGCTTGGATACAAATTTTTCCTAGGGGGGGCGGGGGCATATTCATGATGTGAATCCGGAATCGAGTACAGACAGACCAATCCCTTATTGCGCGCATGCGACTTCATGGCCGTAGCGCTCAAGTCCTCTTCGGCGTGGGTCCAGGGCCGCCTCAGGGCCATGTGAAGCTGTCGGATTTAGATACTCTCCTATGCAACCTGAGGTCATTTGGAACATTTTCTCGTGATTTGGTTTACAAGATTCTGGAAAATTACCAAGACAACTCCTAAAATGTGTGCATATGGAAACTTACGTCTGTAGGAAATTAATGGACTAGGTAATTTCATGTCACCACTTATGATGTAGCGAGGGCTACGTTGGGATACCACACCAGAGAATAAGACCCAATGCATGGTAGCACACAGTATGAGCGCGCAGCGCACAGTCCTTTCGGATGGGTCAGGGTGTCCGGGTTACGGCGTGAATCGAGAATCGAGTACGGACAGAGCAATCCCTAGTATATGTGGCGTATAGCGGTCCACATCATGGGCGCGAAGTCCTCTCTGTAGGGATTCTAGAGGCTTCTCCAGGGCAAATCTGAGCTCATTTGGGAACATTTTATTGTGATTCCGGTTGACAAGATTCTAGAACATTATCGAGAAGATTCACCCCCTATAATTCCGTGCATCATATAAGAACGTCTATGGAGTTGACATCAGCACAGCTCTTACCCGGCCGTGTATTGCAAGAATCCCGAAAATGAATAATCTAAACAGGTGAAAAGTATAAGATATGATCAGGTCGACCGATGTTCACCGGATCCGCCCCTAGTGACCTCACTTGGATTGATGAAGAGCTATTCTATACTTGTTCCGCCATGATGAGTACATTACTCCATATTGCCTGGTTGTCATCTAAGGTCAACCGAGGCCAAAGTCCTGTGGACACGATAAGCCACGGTCCATCTGATGAATTGGGTGTTTGCTTTCTTATCGGAGTACGAGAACACATTATTTTGTTAATGTTTCAATGTAGACTGCGGTCATTTGTTTTGTAAAAAAGAAAAAGAAAAATATTCGGAAACAGTGGACTGGATACCTAGGTCACAATCAGTTGTGAACAAGATAATTGGACCCCCACTTGATGGACCTCTTACTGTGCATGCGTCTTTCTCATAATGAGTACATGATCCCCATTGTTTTTGTTTGTTAACCATGTCAGATGCAAGGTTTGGTATGGAAAAGCATTTTGAACATGACTGTATATAGACTACGTGTGTGTCGCTTGAGACTGATAAAAATGGAATACGCTTGAAGTACAGTGGGAGAAATTTTTGCTAATTTTCAATGACATTTGGTTAAAATTAAGGTAACTTAGGACAAATTTGGTAATTGTTGGGGTTTGAAAAAGGTAACCCTGGTAAAGAAGTGTTTTCCCAATCTACAGTGGGGGGCCAATGGGGGGGGCGAGCGATTTCATGGGGAGGGGGCTCGGCCCCAGCCCCCCTCCCCCTCGTAGCTACACCACTGTAGCTGGGGGGTATGGATGGCACAGGCCTCCCCTCCATTGAAAAGCCCCTATAGGAAACAGCAGACCCCCGGGTATCAAATGGAGGGGACCGTCGGGGAGCAAGAACGAAGAAGAAAGAAAGAAAGAAAGAAAGAAGAAAGGAAACGAAGCTGGACAAAATATATGAGAAAAAAACAGAACCAGGTGAAAATATAGATTGTGATGTGAGGGTAGGGGAGGCAGAATGGTAGCCATTCAATTAATTCTCAGTCAGGGACTCAGGAAGCAAGTGGATTGCGGCACCTTTCTTTTTTCGATTCTGCGGCCGCACTGGTCTAGTGGTACCGGGCTTGCTTTTGAGATACACAACGGCTCTGGTTAGACTCAGCGTCCTCTATTTTGTTGCGGTGGGCCCGACGCCATGTAATATACGAGATAGAGCCAAGCGTGGTACAGAGTAAATGCGGGATATGCCATGCACATGCCCTGGATATGTAACTATCATTATGTCATCGCAGCGCCTGCCTCTTACACAACCAAAATAACACACAATGGAAACGGACAACCCGAATTTCGCTCAACTGCTACGCCCAGAAAGTCCTCAATGTAAGAAGCTAACATCAGTGATAATCGATTTTTTTGGATACTGGAGATCCATGTAAGTGTTCCGTTTCGACCGTTTAAAGTTGCTATATAGCGTAAACATGTGCAGATTTTTTGCTGCGCAACAAGCTTAGGCTCGGGCTAATTTCTAGTTTCTTTCACTTCAGACAGCAACGGTCTTCGCATACGTTTTGTGTGAAGCAGTATGGCCGGGTGTTGCGAAAGTGCCGCATAGGCCGTGTTATGTTACATGGTATCGCCATTGGTACGTTGTAGCGTACTCCGAACAAACACATCCTGACATAACTGGAAGTTTCGACGAGAGGAACAGTCTTGGCAGCCACAAAATCGAAAATTCTAGACATTAAGTAGGCCCTAGGGCTAGGCCTTACTTAGGCGAGATGGCAGTGAGTCTCGGGAGAAGAAATGGATGGAGATGTGGGGTTGAAAAGTGATGATTGCTGTTACATTGCAATTATATGGTACGTTGGTCAGTGGTTAGTCAGGCTTTAAAGCAGCGAGTGGGATTAAGGTCTATCATATGCCATTATTAGTTCCATTCAGCCTTTATTTCATGTCCTCCTTTCTGTAGGAATCTATGTACTGATGATATAAAAACTACTTGAAAAAAAATCTGTTGAAATGGAAGTAGTAACCCCCCGGGGGGGGGCCAAAAATTAGTGATGACGTGGAAATAGGTCCCTTGATGGACGAAAAAACCAGTACCTTGTTGATGCCGGCCACCGGCTTCTTGAAAATTTGCAGGGACTGGCACCAATTCCCAAGAATGGAAAAAATGGTATATATGAGGCTGTAATTTCGAAGTTCTTGTAAATGAGGTATTGAACAATGGCATTCATTTTCAATGTCATTGATGCTTATTTTCTCGAATATTTCATTTCAAAGACTGAATGGAGCTTTAATAGTTTTATAGACCAAGTCTCCTGGATTGTCTCCTTTGCTCAATCGAGTCCCATCCCAAATCATTCAGCATTTCTGTCACTGATGAGGTACAACTATAATCCCCATAAATAAACTGTGCTGCTATCTGTGGACTTCCTGGGAGATTTCTTCGTTTTTATTAGTCTGTTGTTTCCAGGCTGTGGTTAGCCTGCTGAAGCAGACGATATGGAGAAGCCGTTCCTAAATAGAGGGGGCATTGTCTCTTAGTATAATACCACGGTCGAATATCATAACAATCGTCTGCAGGACTTTCGTTGACGAATCCCAAAAAATTGGGATTTTGCTCATTACGATTCAGGTGACGTAGATGTCAGTCATCAGTAGCACAGCGTGAAGGGATGGGAGCAATTCTGAATAGATTCGTGGAAAAATCGCCACATATTTCGGTCATGAATATTTACAAAAAAAAAAAAAAAAGGGGGGGGGGGGGGGGGGGGGGGGGGGGGGGGGGGGACCTTTTACCTTCAATAAACCTTTACAACACCGAAAGTGAGAATTTATCGAAGAATGATACATTTGAAGCCCAAAATGACCGAAGACACTGTTTCGGTAGCGCAGGCATATTGCGGTTCGTTTGGTACCGCCGCAGACGATCAGAAAAATATCCTTCAAATGGGGAATGAGAAAGAATATCCATCTAACGTATGCCAAAACTAGGTTGGAGGTTGTCTAACAATTCCAGATCAGACCACCAAATAGAGTAATTTTCCAGCAGACATGGCCGTTTCCCGTAATTTAGTGGAAGAGAGAATGTCCGGATTGCGCAATCAAAGTTGACGTCGCACCGCCCACTAGTACTGCCCATGAGCAGTCCGACAGCGAGCAGAACGAAGTCGCACAGGCGTTTTGTTTCGGCATTCACCGATTGGGTAAAGGGTCACCCTGCACGTATGAGTGAATGAGGCTGATACGGGGTGAACAAGTCAAACGCCTGTTTCAACAGGCTAGGACAATGGTCATGTAGACTCTACAAGGTTGCATTTTTCTCTTGAACAGTGGTTAGGTTCCTCTGTACAAAAGTGAGTATTTGTAGCTTGGAAGCAGCATGGCAAGACTGTTAGCCCATTTAAAGTTATTTCGCGAATTGGGATAATCAGCTGGGTAGTACCGTATTTAACTTTGGGGTTGTCAGGCCAGCATAAAGGTGATTTGAGTCCTGGGGAATCTTTCTGGCAAGTCTCATAACCGATAAATTGATTCAAGACTCCATATCTTCCTGAAGGATGATATTGTTGAGAGAGTCTTCAACGTCTTGTAAATCATAGTAGTCATCCGCAAAAAGTCTTATCCAGTGTTTCAAATCTTAGGGTGGGGGGGGAGGGATTTACTCCCTCTCCAATTCTAGGGGGATTTGAAGATCAGGAGGGAATTTCAGAAAAAAAAAAAAACATAAATCAGGGCCCAGCAAACATGAGCAAATCGTAGATTCTTCATCTCCCAATGTTATCCCACACTTCTGAAATAGATGATCACTTCATAGGCCTTTGCATTTTTATTCTGGACGACAGTCGGAGCGGAAAAGGAATCTATCCGTCATGGCCAGTAGTGTGGTGTGTGTATGTGTGTGACGCCCTGCTTGTAACACAATAACTCAACCCCACCTGGATGGCTGAAGATCATATTGTTGTGTGTCCCCATGATGAGTACCAGATCCCTATGTTTTGGGTCAGGTCAGAGGTCACCAGAGGTCAAAGTCTAAAACATTGTGAACACGATAAGTCCAGAACGTATGGTCTGATGGGTCCAATTTGGTGGTGTTTATTATAGGGGAGTACAGGAACCCTATTGTTTTGGTATAGGTTGGGGTCAATTTTGGTCAAGATAGGAAATTTGTGACAAAGTCAATAATTTGGCCAATTTTTTCTGGCTTGGACACGATAATCGGACCCCAACTGGATGGATGAAGCTCATACTGGATGTGTGTTCCCATGATAGTACATAACCCTCGTCATTTTGGGTCAGTCCGAGGTCATCTGAGGTTCACCAGAGGTCAAAGTCTGAAGTCCTTGAAATTAGTGTGTAGCTATCGTACCAAGAGTATGCAGAAGTTAGGTGTCCACATGAGTGGTAAAGCTCCCATTGGTCCTTGAGGCCTGGCTATTTTTGTTAGGTTGTCAGAAAAGAGGTCAAGGGAATCCACTAAGACTTTTGGCTTTCTGGTTCTTCTTGTTTCTTATGACTCTCTTCTTGCGTACTTGTTTCTCCCTTGCCCACCTTCGCTGCTTTCTCTCCCCCACTGTCCCTAGCTGACCCGACCCTCCCTAGCCTGACCCCCCTCCCATTCCCCTTCCCTCCCTCCTTTTGCCTTGTCCTTCCCCCTCCCTCCTTTTTCCCTGCCCTTCTCCCTCCCCTCCTCCTTAATCGAGGAAAGTGGTTCTGGAGTTTCTGATCTCCATTTCAGAAGGGAAGCGTTTTAAAATGGCCAATAGTCTGGGAGCAGGTTGGGTTGATTTCTCTCCTACCTTGCTATATCTGAGCACTAGAAGAGGACAAAACGGGTTATCGCCGTGTGCTCATTCATGGTATGTAAATGTATCCAGGGTTCCTGAGAAACTTTTCTGGCTTCCTCCTCAACAGAGAATTCAAATAAAAATCTAATCCATGTGCCCGTCCCTCTCTTTCCCTGTCGCCAACTCTTCGGTCCCCCTAATTATACCTGTCCTCCTACCCCTTCCTCGTCCCCTCCCTCCCCTACCCTCTGAGGTCCACTCCCATCCCCTGTTACCTCCCTTCTCCCTGTCCCCAGTGGCAAAGACTATGGGGGGGGCAGGTTGCCTTGGCAAAGATCCATTCCAAAAAATGAAATACTCTGGAATTGATTTAAATCACAATTTTTCATAGGGTTGAGGTGAAGGTGTGATTTCTAGGTATATATGATAGCTTCCAGATAAGAGCCAATGCATAATCTCACAAACAACAGGAAACCTCAAAATTTCAGACCTAGGCTTGTATAGTATAGGTACTTCATCTAACATCTGGAGATGTACACATACTGTATCTCAATGTTTGGGCAATTCCAGCTTAATCCGTCTCATGTGCAACTAAACTTTTATATTTAAAACGATTCATAAACAAACATATGTTCCCATTTTCAGCTCAAACAGCTACGTGGTTGAGCTATTGTAAGCTGCATGTCATTCTATATATATATCATTGTTTACTCTTGCTTCTCTTGGCCCCGTGTTCGATCGGTCTTTGACGGATGGCTGACTGACTTGGACAAAACATTCAATGAGATTGGGACCTTCTGTTGAATATGTGAAGGTCACAATCAAAAGGTCATTGAAGGGGGCCAAAATGGCAATGGTCCTGTGCAAAAATTTAAAACGTGTGTTTCCTTCAAAGTTTATGAAATTCTCTGGAAATGGTGTCATAGTGTTCTCTGGGTGGTGTTCTTTCAGTTATAACTGTAGCTTAGTAAAGTTATAGGGCCAAAAACATCATCCTTTGATGGATGTGGACAACTTGGGAACAACCATTAACGACATGTGTAGGGCGGGAAACGCCCAGGTATTCCCACTTTTGAGCCATCATTGGGAAGAAGTATCTACACCCAATTAAAGACCCCCATTTTGGTCAGAAACCAAGATAAACTTAATTCATCCACCAAGTTTTTGTTGTAATCCCTGGGTGTTGATAGGCAATGAAATTTTGCAAATTTGACACATGAAATGACTTTGAAAAATGACTTCTAACTTGTGAGGAACAAAGGTAGCCCCCATCCTCCAAGGTTCGTTCAAATCTGACAAGTTTGAAAAATCGCAAAAATTTTGCAAGTGTGACCTCGATGACCTTGAAATGACCTCCACATTTTGCGGATTCAACTGTAGTTCGTTCCCACCAAGTTTCGTTCAAATTGACAAAGTGTGGAAAATCGCATAAATTTCACAAATTGGACTTTTGATGACCTTGAAATGGACCTTCCACATTTTCGGGATCAACTTAGTCCCTACCCACAAAGTTTCGTTCAAATTCGACTAAACTGAAATTTCGCGAAATCATGCAAATAGCGGGCTCCCAGCAATGCAGTGATGCCCAATTCCGAACTCATCCGTGTTTTTTACTAGGGCGGACAAAGGGATACCAAGTTTCAGATCAGCGGATAAGCGTTTTGTTTAAAGAAGAGTTTTTTAACGAGTATTGCCGTGCTAACGGGAAAATCTTCCAAATCGTGGAAATGATGGCAAATTAGCGGACCCCGCTTCATGTGACGAAGCCCACTTTCGAACTCATCCGAGATTTCCACTACGGCGGACATGTGTGGCCAAGTCGGCCGAAAGGACAAAGTGTTGGAGAGTGATTGCGCTAACAAGAAAATGCGGCGGCGTGCGGCGGAGACGGCGAAGCCCTAAACCAGAATATCCCCGAAGTGGGGATATAAAATCCCTCGCCATCTTTCTCGACCATGTATGTAGGGCGATGATCGTGAGGTCGAGATAAAAGGGCACAAACCATTATGTGATGCCTTTGGGCGGTCAATGAGGCATTGTATAATGGATGGTGACCACACTCAGTTAAGTGTGAATGTTCATGAATGTGGGGCATTTTGCCGCGTGGTCATTGTCAGCGCTTATTAGAGAGGGGCAAGTTAAGAAGAAGATTGCAATGGTGCGTTGAAGGCTAACCTATTATGGTGGTTGGTGGGGTAATCTATTCATTAGAGGTGATATGTGCATATCATATATAGGTTTTGTTCAGTTCAGGTTAGAGAATTACGATCACTTGTGTATGTCATTGGGGTGTCCGCTTTCTCATTAGCAGGATCCTCGGAAATGGCTAGAATCGTTGGATATTGAAGAAAATTGTAACAGGTAGTATCCAATTGGGCCAACACGATCTGATAGGTTTTGGGGTGCAAGTCGCTATTTAAGTAAGGTAATTAGCTAATTTTATTCAATTAATTGTACAGGCCTGTTAGCAAGATACAGATGAACCATATGTGCTTGGTGAATAGTGTAGGTTGAGCACCATAGGATGAACGGATATTAGGTAGATGAACTGATAAGAATTCAGTGTGAATATGCTAATTAAGTGTTTAATTTTGCATATTTTGCAGAGAATTTCAACGGTGTGTCGGATTTATCAAAACTTTAACATGAATATGGTCTACCTGCGTTCCGAACTTTTTACCAAGATTTGCGGTCAATGGAGGTCTCGAGGTGTCTCTAATTTGCCCCTAATCATGCAAAATCTTTGAGTGGTGGATTTTTTTATTCCTTGACGAGGTCGGAGGTAGGCGGAAGGTACGAGATGCATGCAGTCATAAGTAGGTGTGTGACCCTGCTTGTGAAACACAATAACTCTGACCCAACCTGAATGGATCAACTCATGACTTGGTGTGGTTATACGATGGTGGGTGATGTTCCTCTAATGAGTAACACGATCCCTATTGTTCTGGGGTTAGGTAAAAGGTCATGGGAGGTCAATAGAGGTCAAGTCTGAAAACCTTGTGAAGCAGCATAAGTCCAGAATTGCTTGGTCCAATCAAGTTGAAATGTGGTGGTGCTTTCTTGGGGGTACAAGCTCACCCTATTGTTTTTTGATGGAACAGGGGTCATGTTTGGGAGAGATGGAAGGAAAAATTGTGAAAAAGTTTGGCATTTTAGGCTTGTGAGAGAATAACTCGACCGCACATGGATGGTGAAGCTCACACTGGTAGTTGGGATGTGGGTTTCGGATTACTATTACATGATCCCTAGTGTTTGGGGTCAGACAAAGCGTAATTGAAGTCAAGAAAGGTCAAAGTCTGAAGACAATGAGTCACGAATGCTAATCTGATTCAGGTTGAAATTGGTATGCAGCTCTCATAGGGGATTACAAAAACCACATCAATGTTAGTGGTAGGACTTGGGAGTTCATTGTTGTGGAGAGCGATTAGGAAATTGTGGAAATTTTGATTTTCCATACCCTGTACCGGTTGGCTTGCGTTTAAACTAACAATTACTTATGCTTGTGGTAGGGGTATGGATTCATCTTGAAAAAGTACATGGTCCCTATTGTTTTGGGGTCAGGTCAGCAGTCAGTTGGCCTCAGGAGAGGTCAAAGTTGATGGCAATGATATTCCTTGCCTGGAAAAGTATAAGTAACCCACACAAAATATTATCAGTTCTGTAATTCTAAATTTTTGGGGTCAGGTCAAAGGTAAAGCAGGTAAGTGAAAGGTTATGAGGCAGTCAAGGAATCACTAAGACTCTGGGCTTTCCTGGTTGATGCCGGGACAGTCAGGGATTGTATGCAGCAGCGTGGGTATGGTGTGCCATTGGCTGCTTGCAAACATGACAGCTTGATCAGGTTTCTGAGTAGATAAATCTCATACTTGGTATGGTGTTCCATGATAGAGCATGATCCATGTGTTGGGGTCAAGTCAAAGGTCATATGAGGTCAACAGAGGTCAAATCTGAAATCTTTGTAAACCAAAATAAGTCCAAATGTTGGTGTGATCAAAGCTGATATTTGGTATGTAGCTTTCTCATGAAGAGTACAGGAACCCTAATTGTTTTGGAGAGATCGGGGTCTTTTTCGTGAGAAAAAAAGGAAAATTAGTGAAAAACTGATTTTTGGCCAATTTTAGATTGTAAACCTGAAATTTACCCCACTGCATCCGCTCCGTCGCCGCGTCGCATCCGCCACCGCATCCGCCGCCGCATCCGCCGTCGCCGCATCCGCCGCCAGCCGCAGTTCTTGTTAGCGCAATAGCTCCAACACCTTGTCCGTTTGAGCCAAAACTTGGCACACATGTCCGCCCTTAGTGAAATCTTGGATGAGCTCGAGGTAGGGGGCGTCGCCACATGAATGGGGTCCGCTAATATGCAGAATTTCCGCGATTGGAAGGATTTTCCCTTTTAGACGCAATAATAACTCTTTACCGTTTTATCCGATTGATCTGAAACTTGCGTACATTACACTTGTCCGCCCTAGTGAAATCTAGGTATATGAGTTGGGAAGTGGGCATGCTGCAATGCTGGGGGCCCACTAATTGCCATATAATTTCGCGAAATTTTCAAGTAGTCAGGATTTGAACGAAACTTGGTGGGTAGGGACTAGAGGTGATCCCGAAAAATGTGGAACTCATTTCAGGTCATCAAAAGGTCAAATTTGTGAAATTTATGGGAATTTTCCAAAACTTTGTCAGTTTCAAGAAACTTTAGTGGGAACGGAAACTATAGTTGAATCCGAAATGTGGGAGGTCATTTCAAAGGTCATCGGAGGTCAAACATCGGAGGTCAAAATTTATACGATTTTTCAAACTTTGTCAGATTGACGATAACTGGCTACATTTTTCTCCCAAAGTTAGAAGTCATTTCAAAGCCATCAGGTGTCAAATTTGCATAATTCAAGTGCCTAGAAAACCATGGATTACAACAAACTTGGTGGTGGATGAAGGTTGTCTTGGGTTTCTGACCAAATGGGGGTTTATGGGGGTGTTAGATACGTCTTCCCAATGATGCTCAAAAGTGGGGATATACCACGTGGGCAGTTTACCCGGCCTACACATGTTAGTTTTCCTTGTGTAGTCCGGGGTCATTTGTCGCGCCTCTGAAGGAAATTCAGGAGGAGAATTAGTGGTCACAATGGCGCGCGTGTGTGTGTATGTGTGTTGTGGGTGTGCAAGGTGGGTGTCACACTTTTCCCGTGAGCAGGATATCTTTCGAACGGCAGTGCAAAATTGCAAACAAAATTCAGGGTAGATTGGGGTTGGGTGAACCCGATCTGATTAGATTTTTGGGCACACAAGTCAATAATTAAGTAACGTAATTATCCTATTTATGTTAATTTATGGTTGAGGCTCGTGAGCAAGATTATGGATGAACCGTAGGAGCTATGGTGACTTGTTTGGCAAATAGATGCAGGATTAGAGGTAGATGAACTGATTAGAATTTAAGCGTAAAATCGGTCGTCAAAGGGTCAATGTGGGGGCAAAACTAGTTTTTGGCCCCCAAACCTGGACACCGAATGTCTGCCGAGGTTGGGAGGTGCACCATTTTTATCCACTCGTTAACCTCCATCTTTGTGACCGTTGACCATCAATTTGACCTTTACATGTTTTGTTTGGGCCGAATCAAATTTTCGTGGCCATTTTCGGATCTCACAGGTTCCTCTGATCGAAATGGACCGAATTTGAACCCCATGTGAACCCTTGTTGCGGCGAAATATCAAGGTCCAAAGTTTTCATATTCGAAATTAAAGTGTCATTAGGATTTCATAGTGATTTGTCATGTGATTTTTAGAATCAGGTCAAACTACCCCTGAAAATTAGGTCAACATGTCAACATAACTGTCGCTTATATGTTACAGTTACAGGGAAAGAAAGTTAAGAAACTGTCAATTTTGTCAAAATTTTTGAATATGTGACCAGAGCCTCTGTGTGCGAATAAGACGGACACACACTCCCGCTTCATCGGGCACTTCGTCCTCAAGTTACAAGGGTCAAGGTTGATTTTGATACCTTTTTCCGCAATAGTACATCGGCAGTATACTTTGTGATACATTATGCTTGTAGGACAGCGTGAATCTCATTTATGAGTAACATTTTTATGAGAACGACATGTCATCAAAGGTCACTTATAGCCAAACAAACTAATATTTTTTGGGACACTTACAGTGACCTTGCTTGGCAAGTTGAAATTTCAGGACAAGGTGTAGGTCATGGTGGAGAACATTTTTCATAGAACCATCCATGTCATCAAAGGTAATATCAAGGTCACTCTTAGTCACACTTTCCACAAAACGTATACTTCTTCAACTCTTCAGTAGACATGTCAATAATCCAGTTCCTTACAAACTTTTGAATATTGAATCACTATTAGTATGGTGTTGAATGCTATCCAAAATCTTAAAGCAACACATAAATGCCTGACTTGTTTTCATGGTGACTATTGATTGAACACTGGATCGCGCAACCAGGCGAGACACGGGGGCGATCGCCTGTTGATTCCTTGCCGAAGGCAAAAGGAATCTAATGCAGGTCCGCACCGTGCGTAGGTGTGTGGGTGTGTATGACACCCCCGTTGTCAGCACGATAGCTAAAGAACGAAACCTGTATGAATTCAAATTAAGTATGTGGGTTGGACAGATAAGAGGATGAACCCCTTCTGTTTTTGGTGCCAGTTTCCAAGGTCATTAAGGTCAACGATAGGGCAAAGTAAGAAAAGCTTGTCCAGCACGATATCCAAGGAACCGCAAGCATGCATCAAGTTCCAATTATTAGGTCGGTTGCATGTATGGGGAAATGAACCCTTTTGTTTTGTGTTGGTCCAAGGTCATTTAGGTCACAATACTACAAGCCGTATATATCTTGGCAAGTACATTTAGAGTGATGTCGTAATGGTAAGTTCTGTTCGTTCCTTAGAGGGGCAAACTACATCTTTCAGACCTTGTGACATCGAGTGACCTAATTTTTTGTTGTGATGACCATATCCTCTTGTTGAGACAACCCATAAAGTGAATTAACTAGGGTATACAACACCCTATCACGAGCTATCTCAAGGAACGCACACGTGTGAAAGTCACGACCAGCCCTAAAACGGGAATGTTGTTAAATGTGACGTTTGACATTGACATCTTCACAGCAAAACATTTTAGAGAGATGTTAATGAAAGTTTGTTTCGTCGTGGCGAATGCATGTAGTATCGCTATGCATGGGAGCCTACATGTTGTTTTTGAACTTATGAATATATTTTATGGTGGCCACCTGCCCTCTCTTCAAATTTTAGATGCTTGTGTTTCAGGATAACAAATATTTACATAATTTGTGCCCAGTTCCCAGGGGGGGGGGGGGGGGGGGGGGGGGGGGGGGGGGGGGGGGGGGGGGGGGGGGGGGGGGGGGGGGGTGGGGGGGGGTGGGTGGGGGGGGCGGTGGGGGGGGGGGGGGGGGGGGGGGGGGGGGGGGGGGGTGAAATAATAGATATCCCTCAGGCAGGGTATGTTATAACCACATAAGGGGCAAGAAAAAGGGAATGGTAATATTTGATTTCGTGAGTGGGGTTCTTTTATAGAACGGAATTTTGATTATTAAACCCGACAATATCTAATATGTGGTATTTTTCCCTGGTTTGGCGTAAGTAGCCACTAGCCTGTCATCTATGGCAAGCTAGAATCGCGACACAGTTTTGTGTCTTGTTAATTAAACAAGAGCACCAAAGATGCTGTAGCTCAACGTATAAATGTACAATATCTCATTACAGAGACGCAATGTTTGTGCAGATGCCCACTTCTTTGCAATATGTCACACATTGGCTGATTTATCTGTCCTAACATGTGAAAGATGCACCACTCAATGGAAACAAACTATTCATTCTGCTAGGCACTCAGTGCGCGCTTGCAAATTTCAGGATGTGTGCTTACAAGAGTACCACTTCCACACTGTTTTAAAAATTGTGTTTTGAGTGTGTTTTGCGGACCAACCATTTTGCGTGATTGCCACTGAGGCCGACCTCGTCGCCTGAACTGGGCCTCGAGTCAAATCCCTGATATCCTGAGATTAAGGCTATTAGGCTGTCATTATGATTGAACATCAGACTGACCCTGTGCAGTTGGCAGCTTGCTGTTACATGCAGAGTCCCTAGGGCCAACATTGGGCCTTCATCCAAAAGTTCGCAAACACCCCCAAGAATGGACCACTAGACCCGAGACATGCTGTAACTTAAAGAAATTAATTGATATTGAGGGAGAAGATGCATTTCAGTACCAATGTATGAATTTCATTAATGGGCCCCTCAGGCCAAAGAGGGATCTTGGTTAAAAAAATCCTGACACCCCAAACGTTTTGTGGCCCCAACGCGCAAGTTTTGCAGACTGGATATATAGATAAATTACATGGGCATCACAATAGGCTCAAACCCCATAGCTGGATCAGCTAATAAGAAAATGGAATTTTGGTGCAAATGCCATATTTTGGTAAAATTTAGCTGTACGCACGATAACTCGACCTAGATGGAGAAAGCTCATCTGGTAGGCCCCTAATGTCTGTTTCCCAGGGTGAGCACTAACCCTATTTGGTTTGGGTAAGGACCAAGCCCCCGAGGTCAGCCACTGGTCTGATCCTGTTGGAATTAGATGTGTGTGGCTTCCCTTATCATGAGCAAAGATACCCTGTGTAGACAGCTGAGAAAGAGTGATATTGCTGGCTAATATGTGAACTAATAACATGACCTCACCCCACCATCGTTGGATGCAGCCAATGCTCAGTAAATGTGGTTTCCACTGACACCTGGTGATTGACTCCATTTGCTCCCATTTTAGGTCGGCAAGATGATCAATTCTGGCAAATCCTTGTTGAAACAAAAACGAGATTGTTTGGTCTGATTAGTGACAGGAACTTTATTGGTTTGATCAGATAGCATCATTTTTGTCTCGACTGACTTTGTTCACGGAGAGCATAGTGTCCTTTGTTGTGTGTTGGTATCGTCTGTCCATACGTGCCGTTTCGATATCTCCTGCACCGTGGAAGCCGTCAATCTGAAATTTTTATGGAGGTGGTGGTGAGAGCTGTCGATGTCATCCACTATTTCATCCGAAAGACCATACTCATTTGCAATAAATTTGGATTATTTAATGAAACTTGGCCTGGAAGCTTGTGTACAAGATATCTCTTGATCGTTTCTGCATTGGTGATGCCCGTTCAGAGTATTTAACCAACTATTGAAGTGTACACGAACTGATTAGATTCCTGGCATGATATCTGCTAATCTAAGTAGTCTAATTGCCTAATTCTACAATTTTGTTGAAGTTCGTGGATTTTTACGAACTCGTTTAGGTGTTTTATCCTGTAGTCCCCCTAATTTTTTTTTGTTTTTTTTTACAGTAGGACGAGGTCCCAGGGTAATTTAATGTGACTACTCCGCCATTTACCTATCTAATTTGCATAATTTATGTCAGATTTTAAAGTTGGTTGCAATCCTCCCATGAAACTTGGTGACGATGTACAAACCTTCATCCTGATAAATTTAAACAACAGTGTATGTCATCGAGGTCATTTTTAATTTAAGCTTTGCATAAATTTGCATTTTTGCAATGTTTGTTGAATGGCCATACAATTGAATGAGTGCAGTTAGGGTGCGCGTAGAGATTGGTCATGTCATTTTTTGGTTCATTGGATCAACAACATCTAAAGAATGAGGTCAAAGGTTCAAGTCCCTTAAGAATGTCAACCATCACTTTTTGGATATGATAGAACTCTGTGTGCTAAATAGAAGAAACCAAACTCTACCTGCTTCGATCTGACACCTGGTCTTCAATTCAAGGGGCCCCAAAGGTTGATTTCGATACCTTTTGGGCATAGCATAGGCGTGTCTATCTGATTACATAATGCTTTTGTTGTGAAAATGGGAAATTTGCCAGACCGATAATGTTGCTCATATACTGGTACAATTTCCCATTTGGGGGGGGCCCTTGTGTCTGGGCCCTAATAGTTGTCAGAAATGAGTCAATGAGTCTCTTTGCCTTGGCTTTCTGGTTACGATCTCGCTACAATCTCGAAGTACCTGTAGCAGCGCTTTAGACTAAGCTTACTTTTGGCTCGCCAGAATGAAATTCTGGCGGAGACTTAGTGGTCACGATGTGGGTTGTGTATGTTGTGTTTTGCCGTGTGTGTGTTGTGTGTGTGGTGTGTGTGTTTGCTTTGTGTGTGTTGTGTGTGTGTGGTGTGTGTGTGTCACACTTCCCCTCGTGAGCATGATATCTTTCGAACGGCAAGTGCAATTGCGACGAAATTTTCAGGGTAGCATCGGTGTTGGGTGAACACGATCTGATTAGATTTTGGCACGCAAGTCACTAATTAAGTAAGGTAATTAGCCTATTTTATATAATTTATTGTTTAGGCTCGTGTGCAAGATTCCGTATGACCCGTAGGTGCTATGGTGACTTGGTTTGGCACATATATGCGGGATTGGAGGTAGATGAACTGATGATTTTCAGCATAACATAACGTCATCAAAGGTCCAATTCACCGGGTAATAAACTGTTTTTTGGCCATAGACTTGGAACCATGTCTGCCGAGGTGGAGTGCACCCTTGTGATTCACCTCAGTTGACCTCCCATCTGTGTGACCTTTGACCGGTCAATTTGACCTTTTCCATGTTTTTTGGCCGAATCAAATTTTTGTGGCCATTTTTCCGGATCTCAAAGGTACCTCCGATCGAAATGAAGCCATAATTTGACCCCATGTACCTTTGTGTTGAAGAATCAGAGGTCAAAGTTTCAATTTGAAATTAAGTGTGATTTAAAATGTTCGTAGTGATTTGTCATGGGATTTTTAGAATCAGCAGGCCAAACTACCCCTGAATATGAGTCCTCAAGTCAATGTTGAATGAGATGTGCTTATTTTTTTGTTTCGAGTTACAAGGGCAAAGAAAATTACAACTGGCAATTTCTGTAAAAATTTTGATATCTGGCAGAGCTCTGTGTGCTGAATAGACAAACAAACTCCTGCCCTTCAATCGGGCACTCGGTTTTCTCATGTTACGAGGGGTCAAAGGTTGTTTTGTTACCTTTGGCAATAGCATCGGCAGTTAACTTTGGGAGACATTATGCTTGTAGAACTGCGATGCATTTTCAATCGAGATAACATTTTTCATAAAACTACAATGTCCTCAAAGTCATTTAGGGTCACTTCATGGAGGAAAACTCATAATTTTTGGGACAACTTACAATGACATGCTTGCAATGTTGACCTTTCAGGACAGGGTGTACGTCATGGGGGAGAACATTTTCCATAAAAACCATCAGTCATCAAAGGTCATCAAGGTCCTTAATGGCATATCCTGCCAAATAGTATGTGTTTCCGCACCCCCTTCTATTGCCTTTCCTGAATGTGGTTTTATATTTCAGGACACAGTGAATCCCATCTAGGGTTACATTTTTTATAAAAAAGGTCACGTCATCCGAGGTCATTAAAGGTCAATTTTAGGTCAAAAACTGATTTTGGTACTATCCGGCAATAGCACTGGGCCTGTCATCAGAATACAAAATGCTCCCAGGAGTTGATGTATCACACATGAGATTTACAATTTTCATAACACTGTCAGGTAATTGAAAGGCATCCAAGGTCACTAAGGGGTCAAAAAACTGTTTTCCTGGCGATAATCGGAGAATGGACTATCTGTGAAGGCTGGAAGTTCACCATTGTGATTAATTGTTGACTTGGCATGTGTCGTACCTCTGGCACCTCAATTTGACCTCTTTCGGGTGTCATGTGGTTAAAGTTGAGTCTTGAATAATGTGCTATTTAAGGAGTTTTACGGGCAAAACAAATAGAATGGTTTATTTTTGATATGTGATAGCCGTTTGTGTGCTTTATGTAGGAAACATCTCCCTCTTCTATCGGACGCATACTTTGTAGTTTACAAGGGGTCAAGTTAAATTTAATAGCTTATTCGCAATAAAACATTAGGCTTGTTCATTGGACTGCAATATGCTTTCTAGGAGTGGATGCACACACATGGAGAGTAAACAATTTTTATAAAACCGCCATGTTCATTGAAGGTCATTAAAGTCACGTAGGGGTCAAAACCTGAGTTTCTTACTTTTTTTTTGGCAATAGCACTGGGCGTGTTTTACAGAATGCAAAATGCCTCCTCAGGAGTGGAGGTATCACTGGAGAGTTACTTTTCATAAAAACTGCCCAATTTCATTAAAGTCATTCCAAGGTCACTAGGGTCAAAACTGTTTTCTGGCCGTAATCGGAGAATTGAATTCTGTGAAGGCTGAAAAGTTTCACCATTGTGATATAATTTGTTGACCTGCAATTTGTGTGACCTCTGACTCAATTTGACCTCTGTCGGGTGTCATGTGGTTTAAGGTTGTTCTTGACTAAATGTGCTTATTTAAGGAGTTAACGGGCAAAAAAATAGAACTTGGTTGATTGGCAAAGTGGGGATATACAAGTTGGGGCGGTCTACCGCCAGGCGGTGTCTAGTTAAGTAAGGTAAATTAGCCTATTTTCGGTAATCTATTGTTCAGGCTCGTTAGCAAGATTAACAGATGAAACCGTAGGTGAATGGTGACCTCGGTTTTGGCACATAGATGCGGGATATAAGAATGTACTGAGTAGATTTTCAGCGTCAAATAATGCTAATTTGGGGGTCGTCTAATTGCATAATTTATCAAAATAACAGTTTCAATCAGATTTTTTTCATTCCATCACCACCACTCATGTCTGTGAATAGAGCCTCTGGATTATTCACTATATAAAATTGTATTATTGTTCACATAGGGTGGAGACACTGGCGGTCATTCATTGTGTCTATTTCCGCACGGTGTTTCCCACATTTCAAGTTGGTTTTGATTTTCCTGAAGCTTGATTGGTATGGTCTACCTTAGTTTCATTCCCCCAAAATGTTACATAACATTGAACTCAAGTCACTGGGGGTTATGCAGTTTGTATGAATTGCTTGATTCATGGCAAATGGTTCAAGTTGTTGAATTCACATGTATTAAGTGTGGTCCTGAGATATGTGGATGAGCAAGGTCATAGGAAGTTGAATATGTTCTATTTGGATATTCAGGCGATCTTTCGTCACATTCCCACAAATTATACTTCTTCTTCTTCACTCTTCAGGAGACATTGTCCATTATCAAGTCCTTAACGGAATTTGAAATTGATCACTGATTTAATAGGTGTTAAATGCTATACCAACTCTTAAGCAACACATTAAATTCCTTGTAACTGTTTGCATGGTGACTTTAGATGGAAACCGGGATCGCGCAACCAGGCGAGACACTGGTTGCGATCGCCTTGTTATTATTATTATTTGATTACTATATGAAACTTGATTGTTATGGTTTTACCTTCAGTCTGGAAAATTTTTCACATAGATGCTGGGTCCTGTATGTCCATTCATATTTCTTATTTGCATACATCAGGCAAAGTTTTATCAGATTTCCATGAAACTAGATGAGTATTGTCCCTACCTCTAGTCGAATCCATCCACCGGGGTCCCTGAAGATATGAAACTAGAGATGGTGACTGAAGTCAACTTGTTGTGTCGAATTCTGTCATAATTACCACAAACTTGGTTCTTCATTGTTAAGACGTGTGTTCAACAATCAGCCCTAATGAATTTGAATTTAGTCAACTGATTATGACGGCCAGTTTTGCTCTTTCAACCTCTGAGAACAGCGTTCTTTCACAACTCTGATAATATCATTGAGCACTAATTGCAAGACTAGGGTTCCCGACCACCTTGCCTATCTCTTCATTTGTTATGTGTTTATCTATCTGTTGCGTAATATGGAACACGATGTACCCCATCACTGAAGAAATACTAGATTTAACCAATCTGCTTCATTCCAGATCTCTCATCATGGTGTATGAACTAAGAGAAAGATGACTGGAATTCAAGTATGTTGTCTAATTTGCATACTTACCAACAAACGTTTGTTCGTTCATTGGTAGACATGGTCACAACACCCTACTGATTTGAATTTACCACTGATTAGGACGGGCATTTTTGCTCTTTTCTTTCAACCTCTGAGAACAGCGTAGTTGAAACTAACCGACTATCATTAAAAAAAAACCCACTGATCGCAAACTATAGGGTTCGCCGACCACCTCGCCTATCTCTCCTTTGTTATGTTTTATCCCCCCTATCTGTTGCAGTAATGGAACACGATGTACCCCATCTGAAGAAATACTAAATTCACCCATCTGCTTCATTCCAGGATCTCTCATCATGGTGAAGACTCGATCATCGACAAAAGCCGAACCCATTTGTTCGATAAAGACTTTGTCAAGTCATCTGCGGGGAAAGTCTCCAAGAAGAAGAAAACGAACAGCCACACAGCCTCGCCCCACCAAGGTCCAAAATCGAGCACTCAGCCCCCCTTCCTCTGGTAACACAACCTCTGCTTCTTCTCCTTTCAGAAGAAAGAAAGCATTCTTCTAGTGGATTGGGGTGGACCACTTGGAACATAAGTTTTACCATTTTGTTGCCATGAACGGCCGCTTTCCGGCGGACAGTCACCCCCGATTCAAAAAACAAAGAGCAGAAGCACAAACGAAGGAGTAGTGTCGAAGAGGAGACCCAAGGGCACATCAGCTCCTTCAAGAGGAAAGGGATGGATAGGGCGAGCAGGCCGGATTCCCCAACTAGAGGCCAGGGAGATTGACCGTATCACCTTTGCCATTGATGAGGTAAATTCTGGTGCTGTTTCCTTCGGTCCAGAAGGCACCTTCAAATGCGTGTGCAATGCAGACAAGCGTTCCGGCGTCTTAAGGGGACCGTCCGTATAGATGGCAGAAATGGGCCCCCACCAGTACTGTCCCGTGCTGAGGAAGACAAACTGACGACCTGGATCATCACAATGTCGAGCGAGGATTTCCAGTGTTCTCTGCAGCCTGAGAAACAAACACCGTCCCAGAATTTCTTAGCGGACAAGCGGCAAAATCCTTTCACTGAACGACAAACTTCGATGAGTTGGTAGCAAGGCTTTTGTCGGACGGAATCATAATGGTCAAGACTGTACAAGCATGCGTGCTGACAAGGAAGTGTTGCAATCGATAGAAGCGGTCTTGAGAGGCTGGTTCAATGAGCTGGACACGTTCCTCAGGTGTCTTGACGTCATAGACAAACCAAGAGAAATCTGGTTCTTCATCGCATGATTTTTACGCCACACCGTTTCAACATATCTGCACGGGCAACCCAAACACTCGACTCTTTTTTCCATCTTTTTCCACCAGAGAAAAGGTCTGCACATGCATTGTCTCTGCCAATGCGCTGGACATTCATTCCTCATTCCTTTGTCTTCAGAGGGCTCTGTGTTCCATCGTCTTGGGATCCATTGGTCGGAGCTCCGCTCTCTTCTTCTCTTCCGGTCTGCTCTTCTCACAGATGGGCAGCTCATCGAAATTCATGTAACAGCGACTGGTTGGAGAACCATTTCCTTCCTTCCACCTCCCGAAACCTCGGCCCTGACCCGGCCACGTACTCCTTCTGGCTGTCCCAGAGGTCACGTCATGTCGTGTCTTCGGGTCACCCCCGGCCCGCAAACGACGTGCCATGTTCAGGATCCTGCCGTCAATTAGCTGGACATGGTCTGCCCCCCCGTCCGAGGAGATGCTGAAAACGGCATGGGAGAAGGAGTCTGCTCTATGGAACACATCCCACCCTCTTGTGCAGGTTTCAGTTAAGAATGCAGCAAGAATTGTTGGTAAGGCTTGGCCTAAGATCGACCAGCCTGGGGTCATCGCTCACAACTTCAGGAGGTTGGTATATACCCAGTGGACCCGAAGGTGACCGAAAGTCTTGTGAGAGAGAAATCAAGGAAGGATCGGGGAAATTACAGAGGTTGAAAATCTCTCTGCTATGAACCTGCCCAATCCATTATTGACCTGGAGCTTTTTGAGAGCAATTTGGATAGCACCGTAAGAGAAGAGTACCATCGTCGGCTCCTTTCAAAAGACACCCAGAATGAGACAGAGCACTTCAGGGAATGGAAGCATTTGTATGAGGCTGTCATGGGAACATAATCCCTGTGCAGGACGTGCCAGTAGCTGAGAAGAGGTCACCGTCAGCTATGTGGAGCATGTTATGGACGAGTCAGTGATTACCGAGGCACAGTATCAACAGCCTGTGACTGTGGAGGTGAAAGACGAAGCCGACAGCTCTCGAATTGTCCTCTCCAGTGACCTCTCTTCGGTGCCCAGAGACGTCATCAATGTGGCTCTGACCATGGCTACTGACATTGCAACTTTCAGAACTGAGAGCGGCAACACCAGCCAACAGGGAACCACTCCGAGCACAAGTGAACCTGTAGCCAGTCAGAGCATCGACACGGCTGTGAAGACATCCTCATCGGTCCCTGGAGTAGCCAGCATCCCCGCAGTAATCTCAGTGGTGCCAAAACATGACCACGAAGGCTGAAGCAAGCCCACCAGCGCAAGTCGGCCGTTCTGTCTGTGGCAGAATGCTCATTTGTTAATAATGTACCCAAACCGTCTCCATCCAGAACTACTTCAACAGCCCCAATGAACACTCAGAAAGGTGACAGCAGCAAAGTTTTACCGGCTTCAAAGACTGCATCGTCTCCCACTGTCGTAAACGTCATACGTGTGACGCCGGGAGAGAAAAGAGACGTTGTCAAGTCTAATATAGCGGTTCAAAGGACGCCCATCAAGCCGAGTAAAGTGAGCAAGAAGTGGGTGGGGTCATCGAGTGTGATCAAGCCAATCACAAAGGCTGTACCAACACCAGAGCCTGTGGAGACCCTTCCGCTGATCCATATCTCAGACTCCGGTGAGGTCTCCTTGCGGCCAACAAAGGAGTCCAAGAGGGAATTGGTGGAGGTGACGGACGTCGGTGAAGTGGGAGCCTTCCTTCAGAGGGCTCTCTGCTGACCAGGTCCTCCAGCAGATTCAAGTGTCAGAGATGGAGGTTGGAGGGACAGAGGTGGTCACCCAGGAGACTGCGATGGAGGTGGATGTTGTCACGGACACTCCAGATGTGTCAGCTGTGGATGGGACCAGAATGCAGATACCATAGAGGTAGTCACTGTCTCTGGGAATTCGGTTGAATCTGTACCACCGGGAAATGATCGAGTCAGTGGTACCAAGGGATCAACAATCACAAAGACTGGCAAGCACAGCATCCCGTCAGAAAATAATGCCTCGATTCTGTCTCAGTCTTCAGATTCAACTGGTTTTGGTGGACCGGGGGACCTTCCGTTGATGCAAGATGATGTCATTATTGAGACGGAGGTGGTCAATATGGACGTGTCAGAGGTCGCAGCTCAGCCTTCGATTCTGGTGGAGCTTCAGACGGTGTACTCACTGCAGACTCTGGGGCCAATGGACAGGGACTCGAAGGGGAACCTGCTCCAAGGGAATGTGCCATTAAACAAACCATAGAGAGTACCGCTGAAGGTGGTTAGTGAAATGACAGGTTCAAAGGAAACCATAGCAAAGGAAGGCTTAGGGAACATTCCATTGATGCAGGGTGATGAGACCACTGGGGTGGGGGAGGGTGACAAGCCCAAGGGTGATGAGCCCGGGGCCATAGGAGGGACACAGGTATCAGCAGAGAATCAAGAAGGGCCTGGGGATGTCCCCCTAATGCAAGGAGACACTCTGAGTGGAGCTGAGTTGGTAGGCAAGTCAAACATTGAAGTGGTTCCAGGCTCCAAAAGGAGCTGATCAACATCAGATCTCCCAGGGAAGTCCCACTCTACAAGGAGGGGGATTCTGTAACAGGAGGAGCTCCTGACAATCTGATCGCAATTCACAACTGCAGACACAGAAAATTCAGGAGAAACTAAAAATGAGCACGGGGGCCAGTGATGGGGATTCAGGAGGTCTGTTTGGAGGTAACCGAAGAAGGCCCAGGATAACCGGAGGGAGACGGAAATTGTCATTTCCTGTTGATAGCTTGGCCTCTGGGCCGATAATCAATTGGGCAACTGCGTCACCTGCGGGGAAGTCCAGGATACGTTCACAATCATATCTTCTGTCAGATGAGATGGGCGAGATACTGACAAGCACCATCGACCGGAAGAACTGAGGAGGCCGTAGCGAATTATGGCCAACCGGGTCCACACGATGCAGGAACACTGGGCAGGTAAGAGACAATTGGCTAATATGTGGTGTTCATTTTCGGCCGGGGTTTTGCAGACCAGTCTGCACACTGTAGTACTTCAACGTCGAACTGCTGTCATTCCCTCATGAACCTTTGCACAATACCATTATCATCCCATTAAACGGTAACTGACTCAAACTGCTTATTGGTCAGTGTTATGGACTAGTGGTACCTATGTGTGTGTTCAGGATTCCAGTGAAGGTCATTCAGAGCATTGAATTTTATTTCAGAAATGCAAAATGTTCCATACGAACTAATGTTGGATTACTACGATTGCTGGACCAAATTGGGCACCATGTTTATTGACAGGTGGGTTACTTTGATCCCTACAAAAGTTCTTAAAGTACATTGTAAGCTATTTTGTGAAGGGCATGATGACCCATTATGACACATGGCAAATGCATTCTCACCAATGAAAAGGATTACCTTTTCTTGAAATGGCAAATTATGGGATGAGGGTGCCAAATAATAGCTCTAACACTGTACCTATAGTGTGTTTCTGTTTTGGTGGTGCAGCGAATTATCTATCTAGAGTCTGGGATCAGCATCATCATGGGATATCCTTACCCAAGGGTATTTTGACTGCGACTGCGAGATATATTGACAGTAGGTGACACTTGTTTGCCTGCTGGGAAGCACACCAAACCCACAGGAGGTTTCAACATGTGGATTCCCTGCATATTCTTCAGCGATTGCATTGATGCTTAGCCCACGACCATATCGACAATATGTCAAAAAAATTCTTGCTTTATATTTTTGAAACCAGAAAATGGCATTTCCCCCCATTGTACACTAAACCAATGTGCAAACCTTGAAGAACCAGAATGCAGTCGAAATTCAACATTTAGAACGCAAACTTCTTGCCTCGATCTACAACACACATGTGGCAGCAGCAGTGGCAGTAATTTTTCATCTGCAATTCCTTGATGTGCGTTGCACAGCCATCTTGGCCACTCCAATGAATTCGACACACTCGAAAAACTTTGATCATCTCCACTCAAATTCAATCTCACTGTCAAATTGACATTGTGATTAAAGCTAAACTGTTTTAGCGATCGCCAATTCGTGATGAAAGATGCAATGAATAGCGTAGACCCCTCATTGGCCTGCATATCATTCATTCATAATGAATACACGATTCCACTAAAAGCCTAAGCTGTGCCCTGACTGCTCTCATTATTAATCCATTAATCGGTTAATCAATTTGAAAAGCGATTAATAATCAAATATTCGATTTTTTTTTTTTATTTGTTCCTGTAGGTGATGTATGGTATTACAGGGAGGCTGATTCGGCAATTCTTCTTGCACAATACATGTATCGACACATGAATAAGGCCGACTGACTAAACATTCTCTGTTAGAATATTAAGGGTGTGTCTAAGTTTAGACACTGATCAGAACATGGGAAAGGCGAAATATTTTATAGCTTCCGAACCATCAGAACTTAGTCTCCTATTGACTAATCTATTCTGCAACTAATAATCTGTTAACACGGAAATCCCAGCCGATTATTACGCTTCTTGTTTTAGAATGTTAAAGAGAATAAAAAATCACAACAAATATCACTTTGTTCCAGGTTCAAGCATGTTCGGTGGGAAGATATGTGCTTTCCGTCAATTTCATATAATTAGCTGATTTTGGCAAACTGGCAACCAATTGTGATGTCCTATCTACCAATTATAAGGGAAAAGACTCTTTCTTTCATTTTCTCTAAATTGGTAGCTATGACATCATCAAATGTTGCCATTTTTGCAAAATTGCCAACCTTAGCAGTGATTATTTAATGATCTTTTAAAAATTCATATCTTTATAACCGAACCTGCTATGAACATGAACACAAAGTTTGATTGGCATGATGTTCAATGCCAATCATATGCCAGTTTAAAATATTTTTGCTGGAATTGTCCTTTTGAGCTTTAGTTCTAACACACTTAAATGGTATTTCACATGGTGTCCCCTGGTTGAGATCCCCATAGGGGCAATCATCCACCACATACCAACTTTATTCCAAGTTACAACACAAGGGACTCACTTTTAATGTGGTAGCTCTGGACAATCATGAGACACATCTTGTCTCAAGGTAGTGAAATAAAAACTTTGGCTCACCTTCAACCCGGAAATACAAGCTCTAGATTATAGGATTAGAGGTACTCCAGTGCATAAGTTGTTGGTGATCCTATCATAAGATTCCATTATTTGTTTCCAGTTTTCGGTGGCCCACAGCATCGCCCCCGGATGAAGCATTGACAGACGATGTCGACAGGGAGCGTCCTGGTGGCTTCAGTCCTCTACTCAGAGAGGACATCCGATCAAGAGATTACAAGATAAGAAGCATCCGTAGGTTACATGTGGGTAGGGCCCCACTGGTCATCCTCCAGGAAACTATACCATGATACAAGGAGTGTCCCTGGTAGACTTGTGCTCCGGAAGAATACCATTGTCTCATCCAGCGCTCAAAAACTGGCACATCATCACCGTGTTGTGATTGGTGGAGCAAAGAAATAAATGCTGTGCAATATTTTCAAAACCAATTTGCTGTTGAATAAAAGCTAATGGGAGCGGGTAGGATACCCATTCTAGCCAGGCATTACAGAGTTAGGGTAAAAACTAGGCTCTGACAAGATTCAGTGTGACCTTTCATCAGATAGCACTGAAGGGAAGCGTTGTGTACGGGTAAGCTGTTTTTTTCCTCTGGGCGAGCCGATCACAGAAGTCAACGCTTCACCAGGGTCGCTTCGCCGCATAGCTCAGTTCATCAGTGTACTGCCATTCCAATGGGATTTATGATCAGAGAATCCAACTCGTATAAGGTTGATGTGACGGGGAGTGTCAGTTTTTGCCATGGTTATTGGAACTATGTGGTTGGTGAATACATCGGAGTCAAGCTGTCCTCGACCATATAAGTGATGTTTGATGGATTTCTATACGAAGTTAAGGTGTGTTAGTGCATTGAAAATGCTTGTCGTTGATATTTTTTTGAGTTGGCGGGATAGCGAAGCATCACATCTTTGAGGCCGACGATTGGGAAGGTGTTTTAATGTACTGTGGTCTGGTGTCACACTTAATGAATACAGTGCTTCGTTGAGAAGACTAAAATGATCTTGCATCTGAAGCCCGCATTTGCTATGCAAGGCTTGAGAAGCTAATGGTCATGCTCAAGTGACCGCACTGTGTGAGGCAATGACCACAAGACCATAGCCACTGCGGAGTGACCAACCTGCCAGGAGCTCACAAACTTCAGCTGTGAGGTTTTGAACAAATTTTGAAATATAGGGGCTCCTATAATACATGAATCTTGCTAAGTTACATATATTATCAGGCATGCGCAGTTTGGGAAATGTGCATGAATAGCTCGACTGAAAGTAGAATCTTCTATGTTTTGATTGATCCAACTTTCTTCAGTAATTATCAGAGGGCATCCAGACAAAACTTTGGAATGTAACATGTCCCTGTTTGTCTTCTGCAAGAGTCTCCAGTGAGAAACTGTGCAATGCACAACTGACTGTGAGCTGTCGCAAGTGGCCACAAGACTGCATTCGGTTTCCCTCAAGCGATGGTGGTGTAAGCATTGCAACCTCAAACTGTACAGTCACGTGAGTGGGCTTAAGACTTGTTGGTGTCCTGAAATATATGTTATTTTATGGTTACATCGCTACTTGATGCGGTGTACTGGTTTTACTTTAATGGCCAGGAGTGGCAATTCTGAAAGCCTGACCTTCCTGCAAAGTTCCAGGAAGTCAGGCCTGAAAAAACATGTGGCAGGGTAAACCTATGAATGTGGACATGACCCGGCCGGCAATGTTCTCTAGTGGATCTTTTCCAGGCCTATCTCTTCTTGGGTTTGAGTGCGGTGTTTTGTCTGGTAACAGTTAGTCATTATTTCCACATAGAGACTCCAGTTTTTGAATTTGTAGGTCTGGTAACATCAGTCGTTGTTGTCATGAACAGAGCTGTTGAAAATGTCTTTGACGCTAAACAATACAATGTTCATCACTTGCTCAAAGTGCAATGTATTGATAGCCCAGATTTTAGTTTTGAGGATTGGTCATCATTATATGGTAGTGATACAATTTTAGACCCTTTTTTTTTTTGGGGGGGGGGGGGGATTCACTCTACACTCAATCAGGAGAATACTATGTACTTGATGTTGTTCGGTCTTGTCATCTAATTCTGACTGGCCACGAAGGGTTGCCATGTAGTAAATATCAACACAGTCCAGCGTGCTTAAGTAAAGTTTAGCACCTGATATGTATCAACTGCTCAATGGATGGTAGTGGAATTGTACACACTTATAGTATGTGTCAAGTAGCTACTGATGATTTGTTCGACACCGCCTCATGTGTGAAAGAATGACATACGCAATATAATGTTAGCAGACTTGGTTGATGTTGTGCCATAAAGTGTAGTTTAGACCCCATGTGCAGGACTGTACAGTAGCATCAGTGAAACTGTAAAACTTACATATCTTCAATTGATGGCATTAATAGTTTGCTCTGATGGTATATTCATCAGCTTCCCATATCAAGCAAATTCATTAACAGTTGTTTACCGGGGACTGTACACACACTAACATTGGTACATTCACTGTAAGTAGTTGGTGATGATTAATCAACACGGGTTTCCATGTTGAAATGTTATTAGTAATAACATGGCCGAAAAGAAGTGTCACGAGAGGAGGAGTGTGTCTTGGTGATAAAGAGATTTGACATGTTTCCCCAGTTAAAAATTTTGCTTAATCAGGTTCAGTTTGTAACTTAGGAATTATCAGTTCATTGGACAGTCAATACCGTCGACTCATGCTGAGGATATATTCAATGCGGGATTCCGTGTTAGGATTTTTTAACACAGTCTGGTGACAAAAGGTCATTCAGGAATAACTTTGTGATTAATGCCTATAAGCTCAGGTGTGGTTCTACGGTAACAAGAAGTGTAAGATTGTGTTTGAGTACACACTGTCTCACCAACATGTTTATGTGATTAAAAGTTTTGTTAGCCACAATGAATAATTTTAGCAAATTGTCCTTCCACAGGAAAGGTCAAAACCTGATTGGGATTTCTTCTCACAGTAATACTGAATGTTGTTATTCAATAGCTAACAAGAGATTGTGAGTTTCTTATTTGGCTAGGAAATAGCCATTTTGACCAGGGGGACAATTCACTTGCAATGATTTTTTGTAGTTTGTAAAAATTCTGTACCAATTTCCTTTTATTCAGATTAGGATGTTTATTCATATTGTGAGATGATACCATTCTGAGTTGAAAACAATGTTTAATTAAATTAATACGAGAAGAATAAAGATAGTGGAACCAGACATATATGTTTTACCGAAATGATCTCATATTGGTGTTTATTGTCTCATTAACCACTGTGTTTGAAACTGAGTGTGTTAGCAGGATAATTTCTTAGACCAATTAGTTAGAAATTTTGTATGTAGTAGAATTAGTTTAATGTTCTAGGTCAGTAGCAAGAGAAACAGATGCACCATAGAAGAGCTATAATGGTTTGGCATATAGCACAGCAATAATGTGTCTTGAACTGATTATGATTTTCCACCAAAAATGATGTTATATAGTCATTTTTGTAATTTATGCAATCTTTTGTAATTTTATTTATTCAAAAAAAGTTTTTTTTTATGAAACTGAATACGGTCTACCTTCTGTCCTGGGAAATTCCCAAAGAGGTTCAGGGTCCACTATGGTCATTCATGTGTTCAAAAAGTAATGGAAATTTTGCTCTTGAAAATCCCTGTAACTTGGTGGATGTGTGTGGTGACCTTTGACCCTGGGTTATTAACATTAAATGTAGATTAGATTCTAGGGGTAATGTGTGCAAAAATATTACAGCAGGTGTATCACAAATAGATGGGAACATCTCTTATAAAAATTAAAGGTTCTCTCCACTCTAACCTATTTGAAAAACGTGAACCACAAACCAGAGCAATACCGAATACCGGGAGTAGTTACTGGTTGGTGGAACTCCTTTTCAAATCAACTGAAATTCCAAATCACGAAAATAGGACCTTTTTGGCCCCAAAAAAAAAAAAAAAAACAAAGAGGTTTCCTGTGGGTAATTCTGAGCAAGAGAAATTCCTCGCAGCGATCATTCCGATTCGTGACGATTTCAGAATGTTTTTAAGCAGAATTCTGTCCAGTATATTCCCACTTCCAGGAGGTCAAAATGTCAGGCTTGTGGTTACCCCCTTTTTAGGGGGTTGCACCAGGATACCGCAGCTTCACTTGAGAAACTTTGTAATGTGCGCCTTGGCACAACTTGACCACAGGGTTGCTTGGTCTGGGTTCCTTGATGAGCCTTACTTGATTTCCTGATCCCATAGAAATGCAATCCCACTCATGGACTCATCCCATCACGTTGTTATTGCGAGGAAGGGGATGGGGTAGGGGGTTTTTTAAAATATCACTGCGAGCCAGCCGAACAAAGGAGTCGGCTAAGTTACGATTATTAGAAAATTGGCAGTAGGTGATATGCGGTTGTGGCCGGTGACCTACGTCAGCTACGTATAATTTTATTCTCACTTTGGAGACCTCATGTTTTAGCTTCGCCGTATCCGCCACCACCGGAAGATTTCGTGTGTGCGCCCTAAAACCTCCCACACATTGCTCTATTGAGCCGAAACTTGGAAACCCGTGTCCGCCGTATGAAATGTCTCTGTCTCGAATGGATTCGAATGTGGGGGCCGCTATATGACTGGAGTCCGCTAATTTGCATAAGTTTCGGAAAGTTTGAAAAAGCTCATCGGATTTCAAGTAAATTTACAGGTGCAGATTACATCTAGTCCCGACAAAAGTGGAGGTTATTTTGAGGTCATCAGGTCAAATTTGCGTAATTTATCCATGTTTCCCAACTTGTCGGTTTTGAACCAAACTACGTGGAAGGAATACCATTTGGTCCAACAAAAGTGGAGGTATTTTGACGTCATCGAGGGAATAACCTGTCAACCCCCCCCCCCGCCCTCGTCGGAGACCCTTGCGCCTTGTCTGACGTGTGCTGGCGCCGCTCTTGGATCGATGAGGCTTCACTCACATAGACCTTTCCAGTTCCGCCAATAGTTCCTCCAATCCGTAGAGGGATCCACCGCGTGATGTGAGCGTGTCGATCCTGTCAAATACTTCTGTAGAGCGCCCTCCCACATAGGTGTGCATGTATGTCGGAAAACTGTTCGCAGTTTTTCTAGGAAACCCGGAATATATTACGTCTCAACACAGGGCAGCCTTATACGGGACCAGTAGTAGCTATAGCTATACTGTAGTAATTTGATGCCTGGAAATCGGACCCATAAAGGGGACCAACCGACACCGATATCCATCAATGGTTTCCAGGAGCGTGCCAAGGATTTTCCCGACGGCGCCGTGCCGGATGACATAATAGTCATCGGTAGTTGCCTAAACAAACAAATGTAGGGCGAGGGGCGGGCGATTTGTGTTGGCGATTGAGGGGGCGGACAAGATTAATACTATCTAAGTGGAGCGCCAGAACAGGTTGGCGCGTAGCGTACAGGGAAAATGTTCGTTTGACAGACCCCAAAATTGCAGGAAACGGCACATCCCGTGCCTTCTGCGACAGTAAGCAGCATTCCTGAAATTGTAGGAAATCTTATGGAGGGAAGGCTCTCAAAAAGTACCGCGAGGATTCAATTTCCATTCCCGGTTACGGCCCCCAGTTTATCTTCTTCGCCGACCACAGGCGCATGTGAGGGACACCCGCCTTGTTCCATTTCAAGGTTTTGCGTTGATGCTGTGAGATCCTAAAATACGATGCAAGTGAGGTTACAGTCAAGAAAGGAGCAATGGGAATGGGCAATAACAACAACTACTACACTCCGGACAGGTCCGGAAATGGACGGCTAGGGCCTTCTAACCAAGATCTTAAGCCCCTGAAGATATAGGCGGGGCCTGAAATTGTTCCAGATAGTTTGGCCGTTCTGTCCAATCTGTTAAGATCGAGGTGTTATCTTATTTTTTCAGGACCAAAGTCGACAACATATAGACACGACAAGGAATCACTAAGCAGTTGTGTCCTTGTTACTCCTCCGAGTCCTCCCGTTCCCCTCCCACATCTTCATTCACCCACATGGCTCCCGTGGTTATTAGTTCTTCCACTAGGCCCAGACCAGTAGCGAGGACGGGCGAGCTCCACCCCCCCCCCCCCAGTTATTATTCAAATAGCTGTGGGTGTAGGCTACCTGACGTGCGGTTGTGCCCAGGGGCAGCGATCTGTGATAAATATTGGGGGGACATCCGAGGTGAAACCATCTGAGCGGAGCGCCACATCCTGTTGGCGCGTAGCGCACAAGAACATTTTTCGTTTTATAGACCCTCCAGGTTGCGGGAAACAGCACTTACTGGGCCCTACAGCAGTAAGTGACACACCTGGAATTCTTGAAGGAACTGAATGATGTTTAGGTATTCCTTACAATTCGGGAAAACCATCGGTTGACGCGTAGCGTACAAGAATTTTTTCGGACCATAGACCCCCCCCCCCCCCCCCCCCTCCAGATTGCAGGAAATTGCACTTCCCGGGTCGTATGACAGTACGCAGCACCCCTAAATTCGACAATTATATCTGGAGTTTTAATTTGAAAGAAAACGCCCTTGATGAAACTAATGTTTATTTATGTTTCTTCATTACAATTCGCGCCATCACACAAGGCTTTTTTTTTGGTCTTACAAATCCCCCAGATTACAGAGCCTCACTTACCGGGCTTCATGGGAAGTCCGCAAACATCACCAAAAATGACAATAATTCCCGAGAACTGTCGAAAATTATCCTTACAATCTTCATTCTGCACCCCTCCAATTGAGTCAGAGGTTGCCCGCATCTACAAAATATGCTGGACATCACTGTCGTGGAAATGTGTGCATTTCTCGGGCAATTGATTTTGAGAATTGAGTCAATATTTGGGGATATTTGATGTCATGCCCCCCCCCCCGACAAATAATATTGGGGGGACATGTTCCCCGTCCCCTCCCCCCGTGATCGCCGCCCATGGTTGAGCCCCTCATCCACCAAGTGTTCTGCCCCCTCTACCAACAGTCACTGGAGTGGCACTGGCTGCGGGCTTGACTGGGGGCACATTAGGGCATATTGATCGGATTTGACTTCATTCGGCTGAGCGCTTCCGCACCCAACACCCAACAACCGAACCCTCCCACTCACACAGATCAAATTTCAGGACAGCAAGTGAACAATGACGTTGACACTGATGATTGTTTACGTTTGTATCTCTTGTTTAGTAATTTCTTGTAAGCTATGCAGTACACAGACATCTCTATTAATATGTCCTATGGTGCAGTACAGTAGAAGGCTAGAATTGCGTGAACACTCTAACACAGTCTAAGCTAGCACAAGAGGCAATATAGAGTTGCAATTTTTCAGATGCGAGTAAATCGATAGCTTTCTCCTCTAATTTTTCATAAAAATATTCGACTAAATGAAAATACCCATCTATTCTTATAATTGTCATAGGGGGGGGATAGAATCATCTCCACTAACAAATTTATAAGAAATATCGTTGAAATGATATTTCACGATTACTCTCTCTGTCCTCGATTGGCAACATCGAATATAGCAGAGCCATGACGACAGAAGAATATGTGTGCTTTGGTGTGAAGATTCTGATTTTAAAAGTAATCACTAATCAGGCCTTATGATTTGGTCATTTTCTTTCGTTTGTGAAACTTACGTATACAAAACTTCGTGACTGTCCTACAGCTCATAACGTGCGTATATTTTTTTCTGTTCAACTGAATCAACTGGGAAAGTTGGTGTGAAAAGTAAGTCGAATGACATTCACAGATTACGATAACAAAACACCTGCACTGTTTTTGTAACGTAGGCCCAGGATAGGCTAGTCCTTGAATAGGACTGTGTGTTACACTTACAGATAGCCTAGTCCTTGAACAGGCCTGTGTGTTACAGCCGCTACACTCACCTCCACATCACAGCCCAGGCCTAGTTACTGACTGTGCCCTAGCACTGGTAGATCGGTGCCAAGTACCGGTATTAGCGCAGCCTAAAATAATGCTAGCGATATTTTATATTACACTGCATACTTGCAGCTCACGTATGGGACTTCTATTTTCACAATGCCCTCCTTTTATACGTCCTCTTTCAAGTCAAAAGATTGCCCCCAAAAATTATTTGATATGAATGGTGTATTTCGGGTTTGATGTAGTGAAAGATAATTTATGATCTATGTCACGTGTTCGCAGGCAGAATTACAGGTATGAGCGGGTACCCGTCGACTGTGCACTTAAGCCTATCAACAGCTGTATTTTTTTGATCAGCTGCTCATGAATTTCAGAAAGCTGAGTAATGTGAATTAGGAATGTTTTACCTTTATACTGATCCCTAAGCTATATTCTGTACGTCAATGTGAAAAGTTACAGCTTATTTCCCGATACCTGTGGCTGACACTAAATTTGTCAAGTGTACCGTCGAGTGCGCACTGTACTGTGTTGGTGTGCGTATGCAAAATTGTAACGCGCGTATGTGATTTTTTACCGATGTTTGTTCCGCGGTGCAAGGAAACCAAATAAGAGTAAAATTAATACACTTTTCGGAGGATATTTTTGCACAAAGCCTTACGGTTTTTTTGCTGATTTCTTAGCAATTTTCAAAGTGATACGTACATAATTCAAAATGCGCAGTCGACGGGTAAATGCGCGTCGAACGGGGGGGTACCCTCACGATAACGCATTCTTCCAACGTGAATGTAGCCCAGCCGGCCGCAAACAGGTCGATAGTGCAATTGCCCGTAGGCCCTACGTAACTGTGATATTTTAGCTAGAAAACTGAAGCGAGGCACAGTCTAAAACTCAGTCCTAAAAGCAACCAGATCTGCGCTAAACATTTATGTATAATTACTTCTTCCACCGATTGCACAATGATCATATTATTTCATTCATAGAATTGAAGGCCACCGCGAAAACATTGCAGTATCGCGGATCGAGGTGGATCGACTATCGCTAATAATTCCAGTGCTTAATCACAGAGTCAGTTAGAAATCCATAGAGAAAAAGGTTCGCTGTCGGCGCGCTCGGCGGCCTGTACCAGGTCAGTAGGAGTGGCCGACTTGGTAGTTGGGTAACGCACTGTACATTATCGGGGGAATGCATTTGTCAGAATGCTAGTGAATAAGTAAGTAGGTGATGACCACGGTGTTCCAAACAGGGCTAAGTCTTGAAACTAGTGCAACAGGCCTTGGGCGATAAGCAAGCAACATTAGCTTGCATTGCAAGGGTTGGGAGTTGTTTTATTAAAAAAAAAAAAAAAAAATTGATTTATTATTTAAAATTGGATTTATTTGATTCAAAATCAATTTATTTGATTTTTTTAAATCCATATTTTCACTTGGTCTCAAATGTTGCCTAAACTTGTAAAAACACCCATGCACACTGGCATATAACCCAGTATACAGCCACTTCTAATCTGGTATCATGAAGGCTGAACTTCTTTGAATATATTCAGAACATACACAATGCATCATATGAAAATGCACACATTAGGACCAGTGTTGGAGTACTTCGAGCCGCGTCCTCCGTCGGTCTCGAGACCGGTCTCGAGACGAGTTTTTTGCTGGTCTCGGATCGGCTTTGATGACTCGGACTCGGGACTCGGCTGTTGGAACTCGAGGACTCGGTCCGAGTCCAGGTCCAAGACCGCACAGAAAAAAAAACCAAGTAAAATTCACAAACTTAGTGGAAGAATACTGCAAAATTTTGACATTGACATTGATTAATCATAAATGTACTGTTTTGTTGTAATGTCTCTGAAATTTGTTCAATTTCAAATTTGAAGCCAATAGTGTTTTAGATTTACTAAACGAAATAGCTGTCAGCAGGTTGGCTCCCCATGAGACTACACCATGTATGCCTGTCTGCATCGACTGAGAATGTGATGTTCTTGGGATGCAATGAAAAATACTTCTGCCTAACTGCTGTCTGGAAAATATTTTCAAGAGTCTGCAAACTGTGGAGCTATAGGTGAGGGATCAGGTGGGGTTATATACATAGGTTGCTGAGGGCATTTATTTTTGTTAGTTTTGGCAATTGCTATTCGCATTTACATGGCTATGTTATGACTTCCCAGTATGATCAAACTCGAAAAGGGACGGGGCAACCACAAATTTCGCATTGGGATGAATATGCAACATATTACATGATGCCACAACTAACTGCAATAACTAGCTTCTATGAACCATATATATATGACATATATTTTCTTGCCATTTCAATGCCAAGTTGTAGTAGGGACTCGAGGACTCGGACTCGGGACTCGGACACAAGGACTCGGACACAAGGACTCGGCTGTTGAGGACTGGTCCTCTACTCGATGGTGAGGACTCGGTCTTGGACTCGGACGTCGGATTGGCTGGACTCGACTCCGACACTGATTAGGACCATGCAGTGTCAGAGGATACCATACATGCAGGCCTACATGGCCAATTGGTGGTCTTGGTTTTGTATTCACTTGGATGGTCAGGGTTGACCCCATTGCTTCATGGCCCAAATGCATACTGTAGTGCAACAATTGAACACAACTATACATCAAATTGGGTCACAACCTGACCTGAAGTTGTTGAAAGTCAGAATTGGACTATAATGTATGTAAACAGGCACGTGGGCACAACAATAGTTGTGAATCACTGTTTTGGAATCATAGATTTCCTTCACTCAATATATTTCAGAATTGTGGTGGATAATATGCAAACATTTTAAATGAAACAAATACTGCTATCATTCATAGTAGGCCTATTTTAGTACGGTATGGCTACACTGTCCCAGTTTCCATCATAATAAACTATACTTATGTAAGGGGTATAATTGGCAATTACTCGCTCCAGCCTAGCCTTACATAATGATTATACGGTCGTCTGCTACTATTGGATTTACATTGTCTCAAGTTCCAACTCCTCTAGAACATAAAAGGGACGTCACGAACAGGTACGCGAAGAATAACGATGAGATTGAATATTAATTTGTCCTTCTATTTCTGCTTCAACGGACTATAAATAAAATGAATAATCACAGTAAATCAATGTAGAATAAAAAAGGGCTTTCCTTTCGCCGCTAACGACAACAAATCCGAACCCAGACGCTAAAACTTATTCCACAACCTTCTGTCTGGCTGCACATGGAATAGCCTCTCTCAGCTCTGTGATTGGTCCAAAATTACACAACGTGACCCTGACGTCTCACCCTCTAAACTTACTCCAATATTGACCAATCACACATTGTACAAATAATAATGACTCATACAGCAAATACGAGAATGGCCATTGGATCCCAGAAAAACAATACAGTGTCATAGATTGCATTAAGGCATAAAATAATAAGAGATTACAATGACCTGACCCTTTCAATTAGGAGCGTAACACTGTATCCTAACTAATGAAAATATGAATAGAATAATCAGCTTCCTCTACAACCACATGGGAATCAAGACTGCCCTCAAATGACCTTCACAGCAATTCCATCTCCTCAAACACTCGTACCATACAGAAGCTAGAAGACATACCTACATGGAAGTCTCTCAACCTTTGGAAGGTCCAATGGCATAAAGTGAGAGAGAGCATAGATTCCCTTCTTCAGAGTCATTGATTCCCTTCTTCAAGCATTGAAATTTCCAGTCACCAATATGATCAAACATGTGATTGGGGAGCATGTAACCTAATTCTTGTGAAATGCTGTTGAGTTTATTAATTTTAGGGGTAGTAGATACCACTGTATTAGAAACATTCTGCAGTGTATATTTTGGTATTTTATAGTTCTTCCAATAATTAATTCACTTTAACCTCAACTTTTCCTGAAAAAGAGGGAAATCTTTGCAAAAGTGATTTAAATCAGTGATTTAAAAAAATCATTTGATTTAAATTCCGATTTAAATCAACGTGATTAAATCAACCAACCCTGGTAAGGCAACTTCCATTTTATCAAATATTTGTGTGCTGGAATCATATGGTAGTTGGAAGTTCAACAAGGGCCAGAATCCTTTTCATGCGATAATGATATTCATAGGAAGCAGTCATAAAAATGTTTTTGCCCTGTCAAATTTGTACTTGAACTTTTTTGCGACCATAACACATCCTTCCCATATGCACTGTGCGACACTATTTGCGATATGTCTATTCACAGATTCGCTGGTACGTCAGTGCGTGTACTCACTGTAAGCCTCATGTATTTGTACACAGATGGACTGGAAGCTTCCTCGCTTGACAGTCTATAAGCACGTTTTCAGTGGCGTGTGGCATTTTTTTTTCGCGTAAGTATAAAATATGATGACTAAAAGTATTCCACCTGTTGTGCCAACTTTTTGAAAAAAATGGTATTGTGACACACATGAGAAGCCCGATACGCGATGTCAAGAAACTTTCCGATTGACTTTGTACAGCTTGTACAGCTTATTTAGCTATTGTGACGTTAGACATTTTGCACGTATCTTGGATCAGGGAATGCAAAATTTGGCCTTGTGACATCATACGGGGAACCATAGATACCCTATGGGCCTAGGGCTAGGCCTATACAAAGTCAATGTAATATATATACGTTTGAAAATCTTGTACAAACAAAAATATAGAGGGATTGGTTAGAAAAAAAAAAACATTCACAAAATATGGAAGAATATTCTCATTTATTTTAAGTGAATACCTTGTATCGTTCTCAGTTAGCATGGTAGCGCGAAAATTGCAGCATTCACTGTGTTGGGTCCATGAGCGCATTTGCATCATTTTGATGTCATGATTCCTCCAAATGTATCAGAAAGTAAATTGAAGATCTCAAAAGAAACATGGCAACATGCTAGAAACCTATAAATTTGGGGGTGTGGGAGTTTGAGATATATGTCCTCTTTTCACCTTTGCTAGTTGCAAATTGGTACATGACCATAAATTGGCCTTTACTCACAACAGTATAGTGTGATTATTTAGTCGGTCAGTATCACGAGTCGGTCATTGCCATTATAGGAGTATATTTTCTGGCATGCTTGGAACTATAGCACTGGGTGCACAGGAGGTGCAGTGGAGTCAAGGTTAAGAGAAGTTTTGAGTTCTGTTTTAAATTTTAAATGTGAAATCTGTTTAGTGAAGTCAGTCACTCAGTATCATGTGTCGGTTATCAATTGCCATATAAACTCATATCATATAATCCATCAGTATCATGTGTCAGTCATTCCATATATAGAGCCTAGCCTATGATAATGCTATGAACGCGGAGAAGTCACGTGACAGGTAGGTGACCAACTGATTGGTCCGTGGAAAAATCTTTCTTCTTCCCCTTCCACATTAATCTGATTGCATCGTGTTCAACCAATAAGTGAACATGTGCTCAGAACATGTCAGTCAATACCTGTTGCTTTGCAGTTGTTATGCCGTTTGCTATTTGCTATCATACACCTATCAATCAACTTTTGCACACCTGCTTCATACTAAACCAACACCGGGGCTTTTGTGGCACAGTATTTAGGTCAGTGAGCCTTTGCTGAAAAATTTGTTGAATTGCTGTGTTTAACTGAGGATATCTCACATCCATTCGATCAATCTCAACCAAAATTGCGATCTATGTTATGGATATAAAAACTTATGCACAAATAATAGGATCTTTGAATCAACAAATAAACGGAAGCATCCTAATCACAATCCTAATATTAGTGAATTTAGTACACGAGATGTGGCCCGTATCCCCTGCTGCCTAAATAATTAATCCTTACATAAGGTGTTCTCTCTCGGAATCTGCAGTGTGCTGTGGTAGCGATGATTTCTCCACTGGTCTCTGGAGGGCTTGTAATGTGCCAGTATAGGCGATGACGCAAGTCTGCAAAGAAAAATGAGAAAACCTACCGGAGACAACTTGGGCTTGGTACTGTAGAAAAATGGTAACCCAAGCATAGCGTGAGTGCGAGATAGCATTGTCTATGGGTTTGTCTGTGGTCACTGTCATGGCGAACGAAGTTGAACTGAAGTCGTCGATACGGTTGACGGCGATGCGAGGCTGTGTAGCGTTGTATGGCGGATGAGTTGAACACTGGAGCGAGGCGAAGAGTAGAGATGAGCTCTGACTAAGTTGGCGTTGACTAGATCCTGTGATAGGCCTTTGAAGTACGGTGCGAATCGAGGTGCGGACCTGCTAATACCAGCATGCCGAGTGGGCAAGCATGCGGCGAGGACAACCGCGAGAGAATGTTTACCCCCCCGAGCTGACAGGAATGGAGCCGATTTGAGGTGAAATCCCTGTGAATGAATGTAGCTGAGAATAGTTCAACGCATCTGTGCGAGTGTCGTGAAGGTTGTGGCTGTCGTGTTGCGTGGGATCGCAAGCTGAGGCCGTTTTATCATGACCTGTAATGTGCGTGAAGATGTCGATGAACGGCGAGTCGAAGCCTAGAATTGAGCCAAACTGGTACAAGCGTTGGACTATGGTACACAAGAAAACAATGCAGGGTGATGAAATTGACGTCGAAAGCATGAGTTGATTTAGCTGAATAACGGTTAATAACAGTGACCCCCACCCCCACCGTTAGAAATGAGATGGTAGAAACGTTGCTTGAAGAATCTGGCTGCACTTCATTCGGATGTTGACGATCTTGAAGGTATAAAACGTTACTCTTTTGTGTTGCTGTTGTTACGACGATGCTTCGTCTGGAAAAGACAGAATTCATGGGGTTGCCAGATCGCAATGAATTGTCAACAGTAAGAACAGTTGGATCACTACAGACACTTGACAAAGTGAACGTTTGCTGAAAAAAATGTCATGTTCAATGCTTGAATGATCCTTCAGACCATCCAAGTCTTTTTGGTCCTCAGCACCAGGATCTTCTAGTTCCAGCGTCAAGGAGTGAAAAGTTAGCATTGGTGATCCTTCCCATTGTGACGTGGGATGTGTGCGACATTCCCTGCTGCAATGTTCCATTGCATGGTCCTCCCTTTTCCTTGTGTAGGCTAAGTCTCCCAGCTGTCGTCATTCTTGTGCCTCTCATGGTTCCCCCTCTCTGGCCCCTCGCACTGATGTTTCATTATATCCCCGCGACACTGGAAGTGTCCGCGGATATTATGGTTTTGGGTGTGTAGCCGCCACCACCGTCCCAGGCTCCTGGGATTTTCCAACTTTTGTCAATTTGAACGAAACTTGTGGAATGGCGGCTACATTTGTTCCTGACAAAGTTAAAGGTTATTTCAAAGTCATCGTGGGTCAAATTGCATAATTTATTGTCTCGCATGTGTGTTGTGTGACACGTGTGTGTGTGTGTCACACTTTCTCGTTACAGGATATCTTTTGAACGTTAGTGCAATTGCGATAAAATTTTCATAGGGTTAGCATTGGGGTGGGTGATCCCGATCTGATTAGATTTGGGGCACAAAAATCACTAATTAAGTAAGGTCAATTTAGCCTATTTTAATGTAATTTTATCGTTTAGGCATCGTTAGCGTTGATGGATTAACCGTAGTTGCTATGGTGACTTGGTTTGGCACCGATACTGGCGGGATATCGGTAGATGACTGATTTTTCTCAGCCTTAAATATGGTAATTGATCATCTAATTTTTGCATACTTTTGCAAAATTGAAAGTTTGTCAGATTTTCACACAACTTGGTGAATATGGTCTACCTTCAGTTCCAAAAACTTTTAACAAAGATTTGGGGTCAATGAAGGTCATTTAACATACCTAATTTGCATAATTTATGCAAAATCTTCAAGTTGGCTTGGGATTTCATGAAACCTGGTCGGTATGGTTTACCTTGAGTTCCAAAAACTTTTATCATTGATTCAGGGTCACTGGAGGTCATTCAACATGTCTACTTTGCATAATTATGCATAATTTTATTAAAGTTGCCTGATTGTTGTGAAACTGGTAAATTGCCTAAATTTGCATAATTAGCAATTTTGTTAAATTTCCTTTCCAGAAATCTTTTACCCCTTTAGTAGACAATTGTTAATAATCAGTCCTTTGGATTTGAAATTGGTCACTGATTAGTAGGCTGTTTCTGTTAAATGCTAATACCGAAAATTTTAAGCGACACATGGAACTTGTAATTGTTTGCATGGTATCTGATCTAAGTAAACACTGATCGCGCAACCAGCGAGACACTGGGCGATCGCCTGTGTGACTTTTTTTTGTAACTTCCCTAGATTACAACAAAACTTGGAGGTTGAAGGTTATCTTAGATTCTGACCAAAATGGAAGACTTTATGGGGTGTTAGATAACTCTTCCCAATGAATGCTCAAAGCGGGATAATACATGTGGCGTTTACTCCTTATACAAAACCCGCCTACACATGTCTAGTTGCTCACTGGCTCTCGCAGTTGGTCTAACCATTGCCCCTCCTCTATTTTCCCGCCCCCTTGCACCTGCCTTTGTTGCCCCAATCCTCCCCTCTCTTGCATGGTCCTTTATTGTCCCCCTTCCCCCATTCTCCCTATCCTCGATCTGATCACTCATCCCACTTTTCTCACTATTTGCTGCCCTTTCAGGGTGCCAACTGGCAGTATATCATTGAAAAAGTCATGTGCTGATTTATTAATTTATTGTGGTCAGTGATCTGCATGCCGTTCCATCTATCTATCTGTCCGGTCAAGTGTTACCTGCGTTGCCCTAGCTCTTGGATCTACTTCACATCCTCAACCAACTGGATAGACTGACTTGATAATTCTTAACCACATGAATGGTCAAGGCCCGATATCAATTGAAAGGACATGACATATTGTGTGAGAAATTGTAAGAATGTGCTCTTCCTCTTACAAGAGCTTCCACATAGAGTTTTGGTACGAAGTCATCTAATGATTTAAGGAAGGACAACAGTAAAATCAGGTGGAACACGTTTGGGCTGGCCCACACAAACTTTGAGAAATGTTGTCCGAACTTGAACCAGGCTTTGTTGACTTGTGAAATTTTTTATTATTTGAACTGGCCCAAAGATATTAAAAAAGAGCTCTGTGCCAGCATTGTGTTCAAAGGTGTGGCTGAGTTCCGCAGCATGCTCCACATAGCATGTCCTTGGTCCCACAGATTTTGATACACAGTAACTTTTCGAGAAAACATTAAAATTGGTTGCATCCAAACATGATTACGGGCTTGGATATTTCATGGATGTCGACCGAACTGAGACACATTGTTTAAGGCCATTACTAACTGGGCTTATACAGTATGATTAGTTGTCAAATAATGCAATTATGCAAAGTGCCTAGCCTCCGCAAAAAGAGCTTGAGAACCTATTTCAGATATTTAACTTCCATTGATGTTTGGCTTTAACACACATCTCACACAAGTCAAATTTTGCCACCCCTTTACCTTGCATGTCAATTCTCCTAAACGACCAATTACGAGTAGAGATGTGCAATTCATAATGCCCTGGCTTATGGGGTTTCCATGGAATTTGGGTGAACTGGGTCATCCTTGAGAAAGTTGGCCCAGAAGGGTGTTTTGTGGGTCAGATGTCGACAATGCTTCTCTTGCGGTCAATTTGAAACTCTGGTTTGGGTGGTCAAGTACAACACGTACATCATTTTGCATAATATGATTGCGTTTGTGTGGTTTAAGATACAAGACTAGTGTTTGCTCTATGTTAATCTTGGCAAAGCTCCAAGTCATGTTTCGTATTGAAATTGTCTTCAAAATATATTTTTTCATATTTGACGTACTGAAACAATATTCACTCAGAACAAATACGATTTAATAGTCTTGAACAGCTTTGTGTCTTCCTCCATCACTTACAGCTTTCAAGTTTTAAGTGGTTCGAGGCCCATGCTACATTGACCATTATTGGTAATGTGCATTCATTGCTCCTATAATGAGCCTCATCCATTCATGCCCGACCTCTGACCTGGTTACATATTAGTTTCATTTCCTGACGAGGTTCTTGTTTTAAATCATAACAAGGAGCGCCAGACGCCCTGAAACAACTCTGCCTTGTTACCACCGGCAATTCATTCAATTGATAACCCCCAACCCCAACCCCCCAATTAATCCTCCATGTGTGTGATAATGACTTGAGAACAGCTTCAATACTAGGGCATGTGTCACTCTAATTGGAAGTGACTGCAAGTGACAGCAAACTTGTGTAGGACAGGCTTTTGGAGTGTGTTGAAAGTCTACCTAAATCACAGTGGACATGTTTCTTTATTTTGGATGAAGTCGTAGAGTACTGCTTTCACATATTGCTTTATGGGGAGTTTATAAATTATGTGTCACACTAGGCGATACATCACTTCTATGTAGTTCAAATGAAATTAGGAGCTTGGTTCTCTGGAAAAACGAGTATTGTGCAGCATGTTACCTTACCCTGTGGAATTCTTATTAGCTCAGTCGGTAGAAGCTTGAGACTATTGATCGAGGGATTGTAGTTTGAATTCCAGACAGATCAGCTTTCCCATGTGTCTTTGATCAAGACACTTCATCTCCATGTACCTATCAACCATTGTGCTAATTGGGGACCTGTGAGGAACTTAAGTGTAATGGCCTCTATTAGCTGAGCACTGTCAGTCATGTACTCTCCAGATTGTCAGAGTGTGTACCAGTTCCTATGACTACAGTACAGTACCTCCGTAAAGTGTTTTGACGAACTGCCCGTGGAAAGGTACTATTAAATTTCAGATAGTGTGTTTCAGTAATTTTGCTTATATTACAGCATTCTGTGAGCTAGATACTGTAGGCAAGCTCCACTGATAATGGATGTTGCTACAACCATAAACTATCCCAGCACTCTTTACTTACTTTGTTTGCTCGATGCTGCTCCGTTTATTATTATTATTGTCATCATCAATTTGTTACAGTTGAAAGGGCCCGGGAGGGTGCATGCCCCACTGCCTATGTAACTAAGTAAATTATTCCTAAACCTATAAGTCTTGTCCACATATATGGTCCCAGAAAACCTTGCAAGTCAGTATTCAAAATCAAATCATAGTTTATCATTTCACAGGGGGGATGTTAGGAGTTAACCTCTCTCTGCCCCTGACATTTCATCTGTCAGGTAGGCTATTAGGACTGTTGTACATGGCACTCTGAACCATACACCACTGTTTACTGCTCCCTGTTGGGAGAGTCTCCATTGCCATAGCGATGTCAGTCTGGGTAACATTCTGTCTGATAGTGCTGAATTAGCCTACTTGTGTGTAACTGCTGTTTGTTTTCCGCCATGTGTATGGCCCATGTGGATGCACTGATGTTATCTGCCTTCATTTTTTTTTCAACCTAGAAATTGTCCTGCAAATTTTCACTGAGTGGTTGGCACGTTGGTAGAGTGCGGCCTTCCACCCGATAGACTCGGGTTTGATTCCCGGTCGGGTCATTCTAAAGATGGTACCTGTTGCCTTCTCGCTGGACGCTCAGCAGAAGGGATTGGAGTGGGGACAGTCGAGGGGTAGGCAATTTGCAAGGTGCCGTCTGTGTGTGATCATTACCCTCACCCCCATATAAGGTACCACCAAGAGGTATCGCCCTATTTCGTGTACCTGGTGAGGGATTCTCAGCTGACAATAGATGCAGTATCCCGATCTGCATCCTTGCTGGGCCTTGAATAGGCTTGTTCCTCTGCTCGGAAGGTATAACCCTAAAAAAATGCCTAACCCCGTCACCACCCACCCAGGATAGCAAGGCATGTTGACAAATTTAAGTGATCTGTGTGTTAGCATCCCAATTCCTTTGCCACAACAATACATTGTTACACAGCTCACTGTAGACTATAGAAACTGTTTGTCTGTCAGTTAATATTTCCTTAGGACATTGATTTTTTTTTTAGAGAATCAGATGTGAAGGTGGAAATGATTCAAATTTTCACAATTCCAGGCTAGGTAATTATTTTGTGCCTGATGATTTTTTTCAGAGTTTAGAGCTGGGAGGCCCATTACCCAGTTGAGGGCGGCCCAAAATGCCCCTAGCTGCAGGGTCCTTACTCCTTTATGTCACAGAGTTTCCCAGCTAGCTATATCAGCCAAATTAATACCAATTTGACGATTCCATGAGGTATAATTGATTGTAGATAATGCTCTTCTTTCCTCTGATCATCTCTATATCTCAAACTGTTATTATCACTCAATTAAATTTTGACCAATTTATCGTCAACTGCCTTGGTCCGAAGAGCTAAATTTAGCAAGCCTCATTCAGTGAACATAGTGCCGACTTGCCACAGGCTGCCCAGCCTCTAGAAAGCTGTTTTGAAAATCTATATTACCCCTCCAGTCAACAAAACTGTTACTCATTCATGAATATCACTGAAGCGTGTATATCCAACAATGGGGCACTGAGACCCACGTTCCTATATACCATACTGCCCACATGTGTGTCGAAGCATGGGATCAAGTTACTCGGTGTTTATTAGGAAGTTTCGCTTTAGTCTGAACAGGTCAGTTTTCTGCGGGTATATAGGCTCACGTGTTCAATGAGACTCAAATCCTGTGGCTGGAATCTATAGTGTAAATTTATCAAGGAAATACTTCTGAGGTTCTGAATGTTCCTTTTCATACTGCTTTCGTTGGATTGTGTGAGCACATTGAGCATTTAGGACAATGGATTTCAATGTGTGAACCTTGTGTATTAGACCTTTCAGTTCAATATGAAACTTTTGCCTGCATTGACAACGTTTAGTTTTCATTAAAGGACAGCTGCATGATCATTTATAAGCTAATGTTATTAGCCGGAAGAAACAAATGTTTCCATCCTGAACCTGACATCTATACGATTTGTTTGGGAGTGAGATGCCATTGAAGTTTGTGCGTGTGTGTTTTGTAAAATCGGTAAGCATTAGCATCCATCATGCATCATAATTATGTTCATTTTTGCTTGCAAATATTTCTGTTCCATATTAAATTCGATTTAACCAATTCACTTTGAAAATAATAAGACTACAGTATGAGTGGTTTGCTACATGTAGGTGTTGATGGCTACTCCTAGAATTTTTGTGGAATACTGAGTTATTTAACACAATAAAAAAAATAGACTAAGATATTTTCTTTGCTGTTTAACTGTACATCATGCATTCCCTAATTTATCTGCAATAATGGACCAAATTCTGGAAGGGCAATGAATGCCATATAGTAACATCAAATGAATAGGTTGACCTGTAGATATAATAATAATAATAATGTAGATACAGTTTCTGTACCCACAACATTTCTGTTGTCGCCAAACCTGCAGTTGTCCTTTTGTAGCATTCCGTAATAAAATACAATCGCCTCGGAGTGGGTCAAGGACTCAAGGCTCGTGGTATGTCAAGCTGTTTCTATGAGGGCATGGTCCCTCTGCTACTGCCACCTCTTAAACAATCTAATGCACTGATGAATCCTATCTGTACTGTTGTGAAAATTGAGAGTATAGAAAGTAATATTTTTCATCTGGGGTTTGTACAATTTTACGCTTAACACTATCCCATTCCCACATCCAGATCGAGGCCTTTGAAAATTATTTTGCCTATCAAAAGGGCAGGGCTACTATCTACAGATCCAATAGCACCCCTCCCCCCCTCTCCAACTCCCCACATGACAAATTATTAGATACACCCCTGAGTAACACACAGACCCTGGTTCATCTGTTAACACTCATTTGAATCAATGAATGAACATTTCATTTCTGAGTAATATATATGTGTTTGTGGCCGAGCTGCCAGGTGTGTCCCTCCATGAAGTAAGTGGATAATTTTTTAAAGTACCAATAGCCACAACATCATTGGTATATGCCATACAGTAGTAATGGAGGCTGTTAGTGCCGAAAGTGACACAGTGATAGTTATTCACAACTACACATGCTTTTGATATCGTAGGAGGCATTGGATAATTGATTATCCCTTGTATGATTGGGCGAGCACCATGAGTGACCATTATGACATATCAATAGGAGGAAGAAAGGGTTGTGCGGGAGGTACTGTCCTTGTTTGTACCCAATTCAGAACATAATAGTTTTGTACAGCCACTAAAAATAATATGCTGCCCTGGCAAGAGCTGGCAATACTGGGCTATAAAGTAATTTGTACATTGCAGCACCAGAACGTTCACATTCTAGGAAGCCCCTCACAAGAACAGAAATTCTGGACAAGTATTTTTGGAACATGCTTTATTGAAAGTCAAAGGAGCCTTGTGATATAGCCTAATGTTATGCACTTGTTCTGCATGACTGAAGTATAATGGTCACTATGCTGAATTCAGGCAGGGCTTGTGTCGCCTCTGAAGGGTGGTGGGTATAGTAGCCGAGACGTGCACTACCTTAATAGGGTCTTGGCGAGGATTCCACAAACTTGTGCGAGTTGAGAGGCAACTGATGAGCAGGCTAAGTAATGTTTTGCAACTTACAGACAGGCATCATGGACATTACAAGTTATCCGATCAATTCATCCTACAACAACCTTTACTAGCTTCCTGGACGCGCCAATTCACCATGCTCATCCACTTCCTGTAAACTATGATATAAATGCCTTCGTCAAATTTCCTAGTCTCTATGATTTAGGAGAAGGACAAGATTGTGCCACAAGTGAGAAATGGCCACCCAGAATAGCACAGATGAAGACCTATCAATTTAGATAAGCATTTACTGCGCACATATCTTTGCGATCAGAGGACTCCCAGTGACCTTGAAATGCCTAGAACCCTGCAGCCCATAATCCCCAGTTTTGTTACCATTAACCAATGTTAAACAATTTCCGCAGTTAGGCCCAATTTAGCGGGTCATGTGGCCGCAGCACCCAACCTGGGAACCCATCCTATTTTTCTATCTGACTGACGAACATGTGGCAGTTTCTGGTCAATCCGATGAAGCATTCACAGATCCCAGATACGCAAAAATGCCTACTCCACAGTAGTAATATATCACTCACTGACGCCAATAGGTGAAGACAATAGCTTAACTCTGGGCAAAGTCATAGACAGTCTGCCTAACATCGCGTATCCACAGGTTCGTGTAACATTTCCTTCCAGTAGGTGAAATTCCATCAATATTTTGTACCGTGAAAAAAATCGCCCCAGTATGTAGAAAATGAGAGTAATTAGACTGCAACAGCTTGGGATTTAAAGACGCTCAGCATGTCCAGATAACATTCGGCCACTGTGCTTACACGTACTGACGTAACAGCGAACCCAGGGATTGGGGGATTTTTTTACTTAACGAAGAAATATAACAGCAGATGCTGCATTGTAAGAAACAGAGGCAAAATTATAATATCCCAAATGGGCAATATATATACCAGAGTTTACAGCACCTGTTGTGTGGTTGACAGTCATTCTGACGAGTATACCTTGTGTTGATTTATATAGTAGTGTGTTAATAGTACAGAAAAAAAATCTGATCCTCAGTATTATGTGCCTTCCTACCTTTTTTGTTTTTCTCTTTTCCAGGTGCTGACTAATGTTGGTGGATAGTCACAGCCGTTATGCTGCATTATGGATCAGAATGGGTCCTTTCACCCCACCGAGAACTTGTACAGTGAAGAAGAAAGAGACCACCTAAAAGCCTTTGGGAGCTCTTCTCAGAAGAAGCAGCCTCTGCAGAATGGTCACCGCAAGCATATGAAGCCACGGAATTCCGTAGATGAATTCGAAAAGTTTGAAAGATTCTTTGAAGACAAGAATGGGTCAATAGGGGACAACCATTTAATGTTGACCGTGACTATCATTCGGAAGATGAACAGTCAATGTCTGCAGACAGTTTAAAAGAGGTCAGAGTCTTCTTACGCTGGACAAGGCAGACATGGGAAATATTCAGGGAGGAATGGATGGACAATGGATCGTTGTTGTCATTGCCCAATTCCTATGTCAGTTCTAGAGGGGGTTCGGAGAGAGGGCACAAACTACCCAATGGATTTGGTCGCTATAATGGTTCCATTAGTGACGAGAATGAGGTCTCGTCACTCTCAGATGGCATCGGGCCAGATGAGGGTGGCCTCTCTGCCTCTGGGCTCGACATGATGAAATACATGGAAGAGACACCTAGGAGAACGTCCCTCGGTTCGAGACAGTCATCTCCACTCCAGGAGGGGAAAGAGGGAAGGAATTGGTTATAACAGCCAAGAGGAACACTCTGTTCAAAGTAACGCAAATACTAATAATAACAAAAATCACAGAGAGAGTCACAGGCACAAACCAGTCTGTTAGACCAGAGGATTTGATCTCCTTGAGCAAAGAGGAGCCGCCCTCTCACCTAGAGAATGCATACGACAGCAACGATGCCACAGACGATGATCAGAGTGAGCTTGGGGAGACGGTGATACCAGCTGGATTGGAGGAGGCCATCAACGCAGCTGCTCTAAATATAGAGGATTTCAGTTGAAAATAGTAGAGGTCATGAGAGCGATATTGATCCTAGGCGAGTCCACAAAGGTGCAACATTCATCATCAATTCCCAAAAACAATCTGACAGATCTTTCGAAGGGTCTCGCCGTGGCAGCAGGCGTTCCTCTGTTACAGAGGGACATGGAAGTAGTGACGGCAGTGCTAGTGCATCTCATAGGAGGTCTTCCAAAGATGGGTCAAGGAGGCCTCCTGCAAGAAAATCTGAGGCTCTTATCACAAGAATAGATATTCCTCTGTTGATTCATACTCTGAGATGAAGATGCCGCAGAGGGTAATCCTCATGATGATCTCGAGAAGAAGTCCCGAGATAGGGTCACGGAACATCCTGGACATTGGTCAACTGGAGAATCATCCCATGCAATAGGCATTCTCTATTGAAGAGGGCAAGCACTGTCAAGTCCAGAGATAGTCAGTCAAGAAGCGGCCTCTGAAGCATTACTCCAGGCGGTCTTCCAGACATCCCTTCCAGATGGCAGACATCCTCTGCCTCTGAAGGACGGGAGGCTCCAGGTGACCTTCCCTACCAGAAGTCCTATAAGGAAACCATAGCTGACCCACTCAGGAGCTACAATAGCGAGGCAAATCGCTTCCAGGAGAGGAGATCCACCAGGATCCCGGCGCTTACACTGGGGCGGTTAACGGACCGGAGCCCGAGTCGATCACACCCGGTCCAAAGAAGAGATGACAGTCGGCTCCAGAGGAGCGGCAGACACGGAGGCAGGCGACGAAGGTGGAACCATTGAGCTACAGGAGGGGAGCGTACGAGAATTGCTTAGCAAAAGACGCCCAAGCAGAGAGAACATATGGACCAGTACTTAGACTAGGGGCCAGGTGGCCTCTTTCGGACCAATCTGCCAAGAGACGTCATCGAAGGCATTCAAGGGATGGCTCTTCAAGGTGAGGAGAAAATCCACATTTGGAATATCTTCTTCTTGGAGATCTCGATACATGACTTCTAACTGACACAGGCTTGTAGTCTGTATTCATGTTATTGACCAAAAGCTATATTGTATAGTGCTGGATTTGAGTCAAACAGTCATCTCAGGAGTCCATGTCAATGATTGTTGGTTAAACCAAACACTGAAATGTCTTCTGCTTTGCTATTTCAAGATGCACTGCTGCATCTAGGTAGCTAAGTGGAATAGGTGCCCTTGTTACAGGAAAGGTATCAACCACCATTCCCTAGATCACTTGGCGCATGCCGCTTCCAGAATGAATTGTGAAAGGGGACTTCTTTTATTAGCCAAGAATATATAATATTTAAAACAGTTTGTACAGAATAGAAAATCGCATCTCAACACATACCCTGGAATTACGGACGAAAAATCATCATCAATAACTCTATTGCCACATGGGTCCAACAGGGCATGGCAGCTCTCACAGGTTGTCCTCTGAGCATTAGAATACTGCAGGTTCTTCGATGCCAGAGAGGACATCCCCCCCCATTCCCCCCCCCCCCAAAAAAAAACCCCCAAACATTAAGCAATAAAATTGTTTCCCAATTAGATAGCCACATGCATATGTTCACTATGTGTGTCATTTTACGGATTGGTATTAGAGGTTTCCTCCTGAACTGCATGTTATTCTGATCCAATTTGGTCTCCGACAGAGTATCGGAAGCTGCCAAACCAAACAGAGAATCAGGGGATATGAGGATGACAGTGGATAATCTTTACCAGCAGGTAGTATACTGTCTATTAGTAATTCTCCATGTTACAACGTTTGGAGGAAGTGAAGCTTGTTGTTTCCGTTTCGATGGGGATATCTGATTTATCTGCCAGAGGATTGTGAAGGTCATATGCATGTACAATCCACTCCAGGCAGCCAAAGTGCTGTACCAGGAGTTGTCTCTTTCCTCATAATCTATGAAGGGAATAAAATGTATACGGGTTCCTACTGATTTACTCTATTGTTCTTTCAGATCTCATGTGGGAGAGGGCTATATCCACCGCAAGGTACCTCAGAGGACCAACGGCCCTCTTTGACAGGCTCAAAGCAGCCCCTGCCACAATCTAGAGGGGGAAGTAAATATATATAAGGGTTCCTATGTTTTACTCTATTGGTCTTCGATAATTCCTGTGGAGAGGCGGGCTATAATCCACCAGCAAAGGTAACTCCAGAGGACCAAAAAGCCCTCTTGACAAGCTCAGGCAGCCCCATGTAAAGATAGAGGGGGGAGGGGGGAGCACATATAGGGGGGGAGCACAAGGGAGGGGGGAGCCCCATATATAACTGGGTTCCTCTGCTTTACTATATTGTATCAGATGATCCGTTTGGAGAGGGCTATATCCACCAGCAAGGTACCTCCAAAGGACCAACTGGCCCTCGTTGACAAGCTCAAGCTGGCCCATGCCAAGCTAGAGGGGGAGGACAGTATACTGGGTTCCTATTGTTTTACTATATTGTTCTTCAGATATAATCCTGTGGAGAGGGGCTATATCCACCAGCAAGGTACCCCCAGAGGACCAACAAGCCCTCTTTGACAAGCTCAAGCAGTCCCACCCCAGGCTAGAGGGGAGTACATGTATACCTGGATTTCGGGTTGTTTTACTCTGTTGGGTTCTGAGATTATCCTGTTGGAGAGGGCTATATCCACCAGCAAGGTACCCCCAGAGGACCAACAAGCCCTCTTTGACAGCTCAAGCGTCTCACACAAGCTTGAAGAGGAGTACAGGCATCGGAAGGAGGAGTCCCAGGACCAGCAGAGTTGAATTGAACTCTGTACTCCTGGACACGACCGAGGACCAATTTGACCCGGAAAAGTCCCCCTGGAGGGCCAGAAGATCTTCCCCAGGTTGGGATGCAGTTGGGGACCTACCAGGAGCGAGTGGAGGGTTGAGTTGTTACATAATTTAGCTGCTGAATGAGTGATGACAAGTTGAAAGCAGGGGGGATGGAGTGAGTTGATAAGGAACAAGCCAATTCTGTGACCTCCGAGTGGGTTCACACCAGTCAAACAGTTTGAATGGAGTCAGTAAATTATTCTCCAATGCACTGTAGAAAGCAGCTACATCTGATTAGTGTGGAAGATATGGTGCAAACTTGGTGAACATGGTTTCTACCATACAGGCTCTGTTAATTTGATCCATCTCCCTAGCCAAGCTCAAATGGGCTCATTCTGCTCCTATGAATAAATGTGTTTGGTCTTCAGTATCACATCGTTTCCTGTCATATATAAGCTTATATATAGTTTCAATTCATTTTGTATATCGTCTGTGCCGAGTCTTCTTGGGAAATAGTGTGTGATCACTGAACCACCTTGTCATTGCAAAAATGAATAACAATGATAATAACAATGAATGTACCAAATCTGAGTGCTTATACAGCACTTTTCTACATCAATGAAATGTTCCAAGCACAGTACAGATATGTAACCAAAACATTGGTGGGTATCCGGGTATACTAATGCAAATTAAGCAGATAATATAGCTTCAGTGGAACGGAATGATTTAGATGCAAAGCAGACCGATCTCTTCTAGCCTTCGGACTATCTCCTCTTATCAACAGTCCAGTTTCTGAGCTTATCAGTGTTGGCCGTTGAGATTCATACAAGTTTGTGTTTGGAAATTTTTATGTCAAGTGTTGTCAGTGCTGTAAGCTTCTCTTTTGCCAGGGCTCAATTTGTAACTGAGAGCCGGATTAGCTCAGTCGGCAGAGCTCCAGACTTGTAATCCGAAGATTGTGATTCGAATCCCACAAACCGCGGGCTTCTTCCCGTATTGCCCTTTAACAAGGCATGCTCGCTCACTGTCTGTCTCACGTTAACCCCCATAAAAATGGGGACCTTGTGAAGTGACTTGTGTCAGGTAGGCGTGTTTCGTATGTGGCTTGAAACCCGATAGGAAGTCCCCCAGGGGACATGATGGGAGTGGCGCACTGGAATAATGTGTCGGTAGTGAACAAGAAAGAGGTGCGTACTATATATAGTACAGGTGTGACAAATCACTAATGATCAGGGGTAATATCTGTGAAGCGCTTTGATCACGTCGAAAAAGCGCTATATGAGCACTCAGATATTATTATTATTAACGTAGGATGCTTTTCTGTCAGTTATGATGTCCTGAGGCATCAATGAAACTTGTTGTGAGTGAGACTGTTGCTGTAGGGTAATGTTGTGTTTTCAAGATAACTGAATAGGCTTAGCCATTTCCTTGATACCCTTTAATGTGAGGGCTCATCCCCCCTTGGCCTCCCATTGTCATTGAGTTTTATAATGAAATCACCTGAATATTTGACCACTATTCCAGGAAAACCAACGGAGCCATCCAACGACATTCACACCCAGCCGACATTCCACTTCAAGACAACAGAGTAACAGTGAATACATTCCAACCAGGGAGGGAGGCCCCGCTCAGATGACACCTGAGTTAACAGTTACTCCAAAAGTAAGTTTGTGTGACTCTGCCTAGATTTGAGATGGTTAAGACCAATTCCAACTCGTTTTACATATTATAAGATGTTGGAAACCTTCGTGGCATACAGGGGATAGTACGCGCCCCAAACTTGAGGCGTTGGTAGATAGTTAACACTCAACAACACTGCATGTTATGGTTTATGTCACCTTGGGAGCTCTGGGATAGTGTAGGTCCTGTCCTCTACTCACCTCATATGACAGGTGAGGTTAGGCCCCCCATCCCCCGGCTCACAGACCCCTGGAGACCCTGTGTTCTTTGAGATTCCTAACAAAATTGGAAAAAAATCACCTATGAGAACTGATTAGTTTTGTTGACCCTTTTGATATTTTCGATTCCGAGAGCTCTTGCTGATGGCCTTGATCCAACGGCCATCAAAGATTCCATCAAAATCGAGCATCCAGCTGGGAGGTATATAGGAAAATAAAAAAATAGGAAAGATGCTCTTTATCGAGAGCTATAACTCTATGGTCAAGTGGAGAGAGATTCAAACCAGCCGTCAGGGACCCGATCCCAGGTTAGATCAACATACGCCGAAAATTTCTAACTTTAACCCTATATTGCCTTAGTGTGTCATGCTGACACAATCGCAGGGTAGGGAGAACGATCAAGTGCCCCTAACTGGAAATGAAGGCATTGGCATCGCTAGTTGAACCAAAGGCAGTGAGTTCATCTTAAGAGTTTACATCACTGACCAGAAGTTTCAGAGTTGGCCTTCAGTTCTTTCGATAGTGGCAAGTAATTATGGTCCCATCGGAATCGGGTTCAGTGACTGACCTAGTGTCAAAGAAGTTCCAAGCACAGTGTTTTTTTTCTGATCTCTATCATTTCATCTTTGAGAAACAATCATGAATGTTACAGACTTATAGCCATACCCAAAAGGACAGCTTTTCATATGCATTGTGTCCAATCCATTGTCATTTGTGAAAGATGTATCGTCTCTGTTTCAATTGATAATAGACCTAATGAAAGTGAAACAGAGACCATCAGATGGAATAGATGTATGTTCTTTATTTTTATTAGTGATCTCTGAATCAGGGACAGTAAATCTTACATTTGTTTACCCCCTGGGTAAACGAGTTTCATTTTGCCACTGTTGTGATGAATTAGCTGAAATTAAATTTTCACTTTCACTTCATCAAAATTGAGTTTACATTGACCTTCCTTTACACAGCTGAGAATTATTGCGGCTATCTACGAGGCAGCATAAGCTACGTTGACAACCCGTGTAGAAACTTTTGTATACATAGTCCCCAAAAAGAATCTTGACGATTATACAGGTGACATTGAAGTTTGCTAGGTTTCTACATTTGTGAATCTGGACGCTTCCCTATTCAATGGTAATATGACTATTTGTGAATACTGAATACATGCTTTCTTCTGTTAGGATTAGGTTTATAGTCATGTAATAGGGTTGGGCCTCCTGACCTCACATGACCTGGTAACCTGATGGAGACCTGCATTACCTTGGTTGTATGTTCCCATGTTCACTCAGGACCCACTACACCCTGGCAGCCATTGCTGTGGCCTATGTTATTGTTACCCCACTGTAGGTAGTACAAGGCAATCAAGGAGACAAGCCTCATCTAACAACGTTGGGGAAAAATATCACCTCGGGCTTCCACTGGGATTTGAACTCACAATCTCTCAAGCCTAAATCCGGAGCCCCTCTGATCAAGCTGATTTATCTCCGCTCGGATTTTTTTTGCTCCAGCTTGAGTGGGTGCATTTGTTTTTGGGGTAGGTAGCTTAAATTACCGAACACTACTAAACACCAATCTTAGATAGTGTCAAATGAGGTTAAGAGGTACCCTATGACCGAGGATGCAAGTGAGACAACTTATTTCAATTCCCTGAACTGTGGTGGAGTCAAAGAGAAATTCTGTAAAATCTGCATGATCTCATATGTGGGTGCTAATACATTATTCCAGTCTCATGGCATTATTTTCAATAATGCAAATGATAGTTAATAACTTTCTTTTTACCATTTCCTTGTCGTCTCAGATATGAAGTCCTCAAGCAGCTACCCGAGACGCCAAGACGAGACAAAGAAATACAGAAACTGATTAAGGTAAGGCCTATTCAGATATCAAATTGGAATATTTTCCCCTAATTATGGAGGTTAGGTAAGAACTGGGGAACGTGAAACGTTGAAATTGTCTTAGGGTGGAAAAGTGGTATCAGTGCAAGCAAACATTCCAAGTTCGAGATCAGCATTGACCTGACATTTTTAGCTCAAATCAGCCATGCTGGTGAGCTATTGTGATGCCCATGTCATTCTATCTATCTATCTATCTATCTATCTATCTATCTACTATCTATCTATCTATCATCCATCCATCCATCCATCCATCCATCCATCATCCATCCATCCATCATCCATCCATCCAGTCTGTAAACTTTTGCTTTTTGGGCCACAAAATGTTCGTGCTTCGATGAATCTCGACCAGACTTGGTCATAATTTATTGACTGATGGGTCATCTTTGACCACCTAAAGGTCAAGGTCAAATGGTATTAATGGGGCACAATGGGCCAATAAGTGGAAAACTGCAAAACGCTACTTCTCCTACAAATTTGGTGCACAGTGCTGATGTTCGGTCATGATAATGTCCTATCAGCTGTACCTTCGGGGTGTTCAGAATTTTTAGTCCATTAGGTCCCTCTTGGGCCCAAAGGGCCCATTTTATGAAATTCCACACAATGGTACCTGAAATGCATCTTCTCCCACAAGCTTCAATTAATTTTCTTCAAAGTTACATGTAATGTTCCTTAGGTAGAGGGCCATTGGGGGTGTTCAGGAATTTGGGGCCTAGGGCCTAGCTTGGGCCAGAGGGCCCATTATGTGAAATACTGCAAAATCTTGTATCTCCTACAGATTTATTTGCAGTGCTGACGTCCAGTCATAATGATGGTCCAATAGACATACCTCTGGGGTGTTCAGGATTTTTTGTTCCAAGGTCCGACATTTTATGATATTTCACTCAATGGTGCTTGAAATTAATCTCCTCTCCACAAGCTTCAATTAATTTTCTTCAAAGTTACATGTAATGATCATTCGGTAGAGGGGGCCATTGGGGTTGATCAGGAATTTTAGGCCTAGGGCCCATTATATGAAATACTGCAAAATTTTGTATCTCTCACAAATCTAGTTGCACCATGCTGATGTTGGTCATAATGTTGGTCTAATAGCTGTACCTTCAGGGTGCCCAGGGATTTGGGACCCACGGCCCAGTGTGGGCCCAAGGGCCTATCATGTGGAATTACCCAAAAGCTTCTCCTCTTGGTGCACAGTACTGGCATTATGTCATAATGATGGTCCAACAGTTGTACCTCCAGGGGTTCAGGTATTTTTAACCAAGGTCCCACTCGGGCCTGAGGGCCAATTTGATGAAATTCCATGGAATTTTAAACATTGTACTTGAAATGCATCTCCTTCCACAAGTTCCAATTGATATTCTTTGATGTTACGTGCAATGGCTCCTCGGTTAGTGGTCCATCCGGGGGGTTTGCAAACTTTTGGCTGAAGGCCCAATTGTGGCCCCAGGGCCCATTATGTATCATGCAAAATGCTTCAAAATTTTGATGCACAGGTCAGTGCTGATGTTCGGTCATAATGGCAGTCTAATAGCCGTATCTTCAAGGTTTTGGACTTGAGGTCCAGTTTGGGCCAAGGGCGGCCCATCATGTGCAGTCACTCAAAATAGTTAGTCTCGCAAAAAAACACACTCAAAACTAGTATAAAACAGATGTAAAGTTATACTCTCATGAGCACCCATCCTGGAATTTGCAAGTACCCTGAGTGCTTAGCAGAATGAATATGGTATGTTCCTTGAGTGGTGCATCTTTCACATGTTAGGACATTTAATCCGCCAATGTGTGTAATATTGCAAAGAAGTGCATCTGCACGTAATCATCGGTCTCTTTGTAATGAAATATTTAGTACATTTATATGGTTTGAGCTACAGCACCATTGGTGCTCTTGTTCTATTACCATTCTCTTGTTCACTCAGTCCATTGTAATCGATTTCCCCATGGGACAGAATATGCCAATGGTCTTTAATATATGATAATAATAATACCAATATCTCGTTCCTATGTAGGGTTTCTCCACATCGAAGACATGCTCTAAGTGCTTTACAGATATTACTTCTGATAATTAGTGACTTGTCTCACCTGTACCATACAGCATGCACCTCCTGCTTGTTCTCTCCCGACGCACCATTCCAGCATTTCACTTCATGGTGTCCCCTAGGGGACTTCTCAATGGGGCTACAGCATACGACGCTTGATGTCTCACACATTAACTTCATAGTACACCACTTTTACACGTGGGCTGCGTGAGACATTCCAGTAGACATGCCAACAGCCTGCGGAAAAGTCCTCAGGCTTCCAATGGGTTCGGAACTCGCCATCAATGGTTTTGCAGTCGGAACTCTACCGACTGAGCTAATCTGCTGATGAGAGGGTTACTGAAGGGGAGCACTTCAACCATGTCTAGCTCAGAAACCTATTATACAAAATGTATACTTTTATGTGCCTTGAAAGCTACAGCCTCCCTACCTTTGTTTCAGAATTGAAACTGGGTGACGTCATAATGGGGGTAAGAAAGGCCCGAGGCGCAGCCGAGCAACTTGTAAATGGCGTATCGTGTTTGCAACAGCTAAACCACATCAAATTGCTTGCGCCGCTTAATTGTGTGCACGTGTATGTAACCGCCAAGACATTTGTACATCGCCGGCTCATCCTTGTTTGATCATCAGGTGTTTAGTATCAGAGTAATAACTGGTTATAATTTCAACCTTTCACACGCCTAATTCTCATAAATAGGTCACGTGATATTTATGAATTCTTCCATTTCCACCAGGATCTCGATGACCTTCAGGTGACCCCCGAGGAACACGACCATCAGCAAAGGTACTCGTCTGAAAGGTAGGTTTGATATGACTTGTTAGTAGAGAGTGGCCTCCTAGCAGCTCATTGAAGTTCATATTAATCTGCTTTACTCTAGATAATAACGTACGGACCTTCATTGATGTTGCACACAGTCAGTATTCGTTCTTGAGAGAACTGTTAAAACACACTGGCATCAATTTTGTTTGGCTGGGTCCTATGACTGGAAAATAAATAGTGCACGAAGTGAATGAAAATATTTGTTTTCACTTCATGGGCATAATAAGAATCAGAGTCCGCTATACAAGGTCACCTGCTGAATATTAGTTCTACTGAGAATTCAGTACACTGGATCTGTATGGTCTATTCATTTTGTCTCCGATGACAGCTAATCACTTCTGTCTTTTATCACAGATTGTCAGTTTTGTCAGACAGAACACTTGCTCCAAGACAGATAACCAGTAGAGGTCATTCACCTGCGCCCAGCAGTGGTAGGGGGTCACGCTCCCCTGTCCCCAGTGTTGGTGGCAGGGGTGACCACTCCTCTGATGAGAATGATGACAGTAGTGGGTGTGGCACGCCCTCGTCAGCAAAGTCATTGGAGGGCAGGAAGGTTACTAAAGAGAGAAAGTCAAGAATACCGAAGAAGGTAAACCTCCCACATTTCTCTTTCTTTCTTCAACTGATGTTCGGGCCTGGAAGAGAGTTTCCCGGAAACGGAAATGTAGTTTCCCAGCCCAAAGGACAATGAATCTCCTCACAAACCAAATGGCAAAATTTCCTGTGGAGGTGCTCCCCAGATTTCCCATTTTTTTTACAGCCAGGCTGATGCTTTATCATTTTGTACACCTGAAGAAGGTCCTGAAAGTTACTCGGAAATCATCTTGTGCTATGCGTGTAAATGACTGTAGGTTAGGGTGTGTGTCTATCTATATGTGTGTGACCCCTGCGCATTTACAAAACTGTGGGAGCAGTCTTGATGATATTTTCATTTCAGGATACGAGTTGAATGTTCTTGTTCTGTTCATACAGATTTTAGTGCAAGACCATTTCCAGGGAAAGAGAGGGTGTTTTGAACTTGACCTTTGTTAATTCTCCCATAGGTTGCCTCTAGGTCTCTGCCTCACCTAGACACCAAGACCAGGGAACAGCCAACAGAGAGCGGCAGCAGTCACCCAAGGTCACCAGATTACGAGGATAGCGGCTTTGTGGGCTCTGAGGGCAGCAGACAGTCGCAGCAATCTAAGAACATTCCACAGACCATTCCATTAAGCAGCAGGTAGGTTTTACTCAAGGATTTCCTATTCTCGATTAGTTTTGCATCCATACCCCCGAGCCATATGTTGAAGAACAGGAGGGTGTATGTTGTATAAAACACAAACCGATGGGCTCTTTGGGTGTGATTTGTGTGAGGAAGAATGGCGTTTTATTCTTCATGAATGGAAGAGTTATCAATGGAGATGTATGCTCTGATAGTATCTCTAGTATGAGCTATGTGGGTATGGAAATGATACCCCACCCATCAGTACATTCTGTTATTATGGTGTAAGTATACCCCCAGTTTCACACTCTTGCAAGAAAATGAGCGTCCATGTCTCAGGCCATCACAGTCGTTTCCTCTCTGCAAGTGCTATATTCCACCGGGAGCCACCCCCTCCATCCACTTGGAGATTGATTATGTTTCAGTCAACATTTAGCCCCCCCCCCTCCCCAAAAAAAAGGGCCCCCCTCTGAAAAAAAAAGGCTGCTTAGTCAACTACTGGACAACTTGTCACACCTGTAAGCCACGGGATGTGAGCCTGTTTATGATGTAAGCTTCAATAGAACTCCCAACAGGTGACTGAAATACACCACAAGGTTTAGGTATGCAGTGACTTATGTCATTATTTGTATGTAATCTTTTGTAGGAATATAAAGTCACTGACGTGCTGGAATCTTTCACCAAACTTTCCAGCAACTGTATGTGACATTCCTATCTTGTCTCTCCTGAACTCTATTCTGAAGAGACCAAGTGGTCACTATTTGTGCGTGTGTGTGTGTATGTGTGCACTTTAAAACTAAGAAGTTTGTGAACACGATTTCTCCGGAAATTGTTTGCGTACAGGGCTCATGAGGATTCCGTGCTTCGCAGAGGCAAGAAGGCGTCCTACCACACACCAATCCAGGAACTGTCGGAGCGAGGGCATTCTTCAACTAGCGAGACAAGGAGACGTAGCAGGACTCCAAGGAAAGCCATAGTGGCGACAACATCGGAGGATGATGACATTGAAGGTAACTTGTGATCTTTTCCGACAGCCACTTTAGGTGATGCCTTCTCTTAGGCATCATAGCAGGGGAAACATTTTGTCAGTGCTCCACAATTACAAAATGTCTGGGTGCTGTGAGCAGCAGTTTGCTCAAAGTATAATAAATATATATATATATATATATTATATATATATATATTATATATATATATATATTATATATATATATATATATATATATATATATATATATATATAAAAAAATAATAGAAAGTAAAAGAATGATACAACAAGATTGGAGGAACCCCCCCTCCTCCTCCAGGATTGCCGCTCGTGCTGTGCACCGGTAGTTAGACTGAGAGGTGAAAAAATTACAGAAACCTCAACAACACCTGACAAGAATGACACATGAAACACATTCTAAAATATAAGTCAACATTCCCACAACTTTGAAACCCAGAATACATTTTGGATGCTGTGGACCTGACAATGCATGTGCACTCAGTGGCGTAGGGGTGGGGGGAGGGGGGGGCAGTAATTCATACACCCCCACTTCATGGATGTTATGATTTCGACATATACGTCCGCCATAGTGAAATCTCAGATGTGTAAAAACACAAATATTGCACCATCTGGCGTCTAAGGGAGCCGAAATCACATTTTTTTTGCCAGTGGGGAGGGGGTGTCCTTCCCCTTAGACCCCCCCCAGGCCAGAACCCCATCCTCCAAGACAAACGTCTTGGTACGCGCCTATGTGCACTTTGGATGTTTAGGAAACTTTGAGGCTTGTGCGTATAATGGTATTATTTGACTGTTTCATTTTCAGTGGTCTTCCAACATGTCAGGAACCTCTTTGACCAATAGCACTCACTGACTGTAATCAGTGATTGTGACGCTCCCGGCCCTTACATTCCATTTGATCAACTCTCCCCATTCCAGTGTGCACATCACTTCATCGAGTGGTTGGCACAATTGGTAGTGTTGGCGGAAGGCACCGGGGTTTGCATCCCGGTCAGGTCATACCAAAGACTTTAAAAATGGTACCTGTTGCCTTCTCGATTAGCGCTCAGCACAAGGGATCAGAGCAGGGAAAAACGAGGGGTAGGCCACTTGCAAGTTGCTGTCTGCTGTGATACCCCCACCTCCACACAAGGTTCTGCCAAAGAGACATTGCCTCATCCGGGTACCTGGTGAAAGATTCACAGCTAACAATAGCGTGCAGTGTCCAGAACTGAATAGGTTTGATCCTCTGAAATGAAACCCAATGGTCGCCTCAATTGATATTGTCCATCTCACCGCGGAATTTGTGGTTAATGCCTAGCGAGTGATCTTGGAACAGGGAATAAAGAGGGGTGAGCGAATGGCAGGAGTTGTTATGGTATGTTCGTCCGTTTTTCTCTCATTTACAAAATCAGCAATCCCCGTGAAAGAGAGCAGGTTAATGCTCGATTCAATTGGCAACACCGGACAAGTTTAACTGTTCTGGATTGCACTGTAACATTTCCACATCCTTTGTGGGCCAATGTGGGAACAACAACGTTCATACCACTTTGCTACAATACTACAGCATCTGCATGTCGTTGAAGGTGCAACTGAGCCATGTCCTCCATTGGACGGTGTTCCCTTGTTCTTCTTCCTGTCAAATGTTCTCAGCAGACAGAAGTAAAAGATCCTTGTCTGAAGTGGATTTGTGGAGTGGATCTTAGCACTTCACAAAGCCATATATAACTCAGTATCTATTTGACTGGGTTAGTTGATGAGCTCGAGCTGGTTTCGGTCAGCATGACGGTTGTAGGCGGGAGCCGGCTTTGTGCGATGACCTTACTACTGAAGGTATTGGACGTACCTCTGCACTATCGAGTTCCTCTCCCCCATCTGAATAGTAATGCTAGTATTAATAACTGTAAAACTACCTGCTGATGATCTCTAAGTAGTTCCCTGTGTTGTCTTCCTTCTTCTAGGTTCGATAGAGAGGCCTGTCCGATTGTCCAGGAAGCTTCCACCATCCTCACGCAGCCCTCTCCACCCGATAGCAGCTGCTGCCTTCAAAAACAAGGGTCCAAGACTTCCAGCGAAAATCGCCTCCAGAGAGGGACAGACGCCGGGAGTCAACCAAACGGAGCCCTCCCAAAGTCAGCCCTAAGGATAACGAGAGAGGGAGGCTGCGATCGGAGCTCACCCCAGGAAGGGAGAGGGTCGTCGGATCCTCGGTGGGACCTGGCACTGGTAAAAAAAGACAGACACGGGAGGGTGGCTCTCGAGGACCAGGAGGAGTAGCGATGTCCCTTCCTCTGCTAGCAGATGAGCGTGCCAGGCGCGAGGAGATGCAGGCATTCAGGGAGGAGATTGCGGGACTGAAACATCAACTCCGGTTCCCTCCTCAAGCACTGAGAGCCTATCCACCACAGGAGGAGAAACGGTCAAAGACTATGTCAGTTAAATCAGGCCATGGAATAGATTCCACATTAGGAGACAAGGAGAGTGTTTCTGAATGCGAGAGATACTCTAGCGATGGTCGGAGAGATCTAAGAAATAGTCCAGAGGATGAAGGGAGCTCTGTGAGAAGTGGGAGATACAAAGATCTCAGGGATGAGATGGACAGGCTGAGGGAGGAGGTGAGAGCACAGCAATGATAGAGGGAGGGAGAGGCCAGAGAAGAGCTGCACAAGATACTCCCTCAGCCACATCTACTCCACACCACAGGCAACTGAACCCAGGGGGGTATGGGAGTGGGGCTAGGGCAAGAAGCCTTGATAGGATGTTGCCCAGAAAAGGCAGGGAGGCATGGACTGCTGGGGCTAGGAGTGGGAATCGAGAGGGGTCAGTCAGTGACGGAAACTTCGGAGGAGGGCTCCGAGCCTAGACAGGAGAGCACCAAGGGAGGATACCAGAGAGGCTTTGAGGGAAACCTTAAGGAGGGACTACATCCCCACAGCCAATACTCAGCAGGAGGATAACATTCCAGATGATTCAATGTACTGGGTATGACAAGTACCCCAGCCATGGTCACATAGGGAAGGGAAGAACTCCCATGAGAGGCAGTCGTTCACAGCCTGCTCAGATAGAATATAATCAAACTGAGAGGTACCCAAAATACGAACGTGTCATCCATTGATCCACAGGGGTACCATGGGGCAAGCACATCACCCCAGCAGGGGTCTGTGGCATGTCAGCACTGCAATGGGAGTGGCGTACACTCCCCTCAGAACGGCCATGTGCACCATGGTTCCCCTGTCAGTAGCTATGTACAGCAGCCACAGCCCGCACAATCAGGGCCAACCAGCTACACCCAGACCTCACCTAATGGGACAGTCTTCGTCCCTCAGGGCTCCCCAGTGTACCATTCCACCCCAGCTGTTTGTTCATCCACATGGTACGCCGGTCTATGCAGAACAGGCCCAAGTTGCTCCAATGGTGCAGTAAGAGTAGCACCATGCAGCAAGTAAACCCACGGCGACTGTAGCGGGGATGGTTGATACCTCTCCCCAAGGTAATGTCCTCTACACTGATCAACCAGTCACTAGGCTTGCTCCTGGGACTCATCAGGTGTCTGTGCGACAAAACATGTGGTCCAGCCTCGGACCTCTACGGCACAACCTCAGACGGTTACAGTGCCACCACAGACTGTTCTTCTTCAACCACAGACAGTCACAGTTCCAGCTCAGACAGTCTCATTGCAGCGCACATGCCAGCTGGTAACGGTTCCTGCACAGACCAGTGCAGCACAACCACAGATGGTTACGGTTCCAGGACAGACCATTGCAGGGCAACCACAGATGCTTACGGTTCCAGGTCAGACTGTTGCAGGGCAACCACAGATGGTTACGGTTCCAGGTCAGACTGTTGCAGTGCAACCACAGTTGGTTACGGTTCAACCACAGACAGTGACATTGTCACCGCCACGAGACCAGACCACCCCTGAGGATGGGGGTTCAGGAGGGGGCACGGCCTGTGTATCTGTCCCATCCACCAAGGGTCGCTATTGTATCAGAGATGGACCGAGGCAGACCCATTCTGACATGGAAGAAATTGTCTATAGAAGGTGAGGAATGAGAATCCTTAATGGGACATGACCATTGTCCTCAAACCCCTCATTGCCATCATTCCATTGTCATAAAACTTAAGATGTAACAATAGGCTGTTACAGTTACAGCGAAGGTTGAAAATGATTTATGGGGTCAAAGGTCATAGTGTACACTGCAGTTTAACGTTCTGCACAAACAGTGTTCAGAACAATCTTTTGAAATAGACAGAAATTTTCTGTTTTCGCAAGAGCAGAGACAGTAATGTTGTGAAATGAACTTGTCATTACCCTTGACTTCAAGTTGTGATCATGAGCCTCTACAACTGAATAGGCCTCATTCATATTTACCAAATCCTCCTATTTCTTTCTCCCAGTCCCTCCAACTGAAATATTTCATCCCATTCTTCCACTTTTCAGGACACCTGAGAAGCAGTCTCAAGGAGGAAGGTCACCTGCTGGGACTGGCATTCCAGGGTGAGGCACTGACTGTGGATTGAACTCTGCAGATGGTTTCATCACTGCAGGACACTTTTCCACTGCATTCAATCAGCCTTCGTAGTAGCTCCTTTGCACCGTCATTGTCCCCTGCACCCGCATTTTTGACAAATTCCATACTGCTTGGCCAATTCCGCCACAGTATTTCAATTGGAGTAACTACATCTTTGAAGAAAATTTACATTAATTACTCGTTTCGGCTCATAGTTCAAAATACAATTTCAATCGAGCTCTACCGGAGGGAAACAACTTTGGTTATTAGTTTTAGCATTTCCTTGGTATGCTAATTATATCAGACACAAGAGAAATTCCACAAAATTCACTAACTGATCCTGCCTTCATGTGTTATTAATGCACATTTCGAATTTCCTAATATTTTGTAACCTGGGCGTAGAATGCACTTCAATTAGGAGAGCATTGTTTGATTTGGCTGGTACCTTCCAGTATGGCATTCTGAGTGCGATATATCATGTTTATATATTCATTCCCCTCCTTCCCTTTTCATCTGCCGCAATCAGCCCCATGTCAACAAAGTTTGCTATTCGCGTACTGACTATTTTGGCGAGCTTGGGAGTCACATAGTAAAACCTAAGATGGGAACGGCCCATTGAGAAAGTTGTCACAAGAGGACAAATTGTGCAATACCTTGTTGTACCTCTCCCCAACTGGCTGATTAATGTGTCTTAAGAAAGGCCGGTAGATCGCTGAATTGGATACCATAAAAATGTGGTGTTGCTCTGATCCTGCCGTCTGGGGCAAATTCCTGAAGCATGATTAGCTGAACCAACAGCAGACACCAATAAAAACGGGCAGACGAAGAAAGGATGCCAAATAAAGACTATAGTAGTGTTGCCAATTGGCAATTTTCCAAACCAGAAAGTTTTGGTCCCAACCGAACGAAATATTTTTTTAAAATACCTGCTATTATAAGCAGAAATATTCTTTTTTTTTCCTATCATAGTTTTTTAGCATATACCGCAGTCATGGAGTAACGCACCCTGATAGGGTTAGGGTTCCTTCTTTCGGCATAAGAACTTCCTCTCTGACTCTGTCATTCCGCTTAGGTGAGCACTTGTTTGTTTGGTGCTTAGACAACTTTCTATTTGGCAATTGAGGTTCTTCTCACCTTCACCTTTTTCAAAAGCTCTATTAATACCATGAGTGCGCTGTACATTCTCCACTAGTTCCTACAGCTCTGCTATTATATCGAGAAGATACTTCAGCATATCCTGACTTATACCGGGATACATGTGACTATTGGGGAATGAGATATCATAAGAAAACTCTACAATACAGGCCAGTATAAAGCTAATGGCAATCATTCTAACCAGATGTTTAATAAACGATATAAAAAACCCATCTGTAATCCAAACATAACCAGAGCTGGATTAATTCATTGACCTCTGTTGACACTGATGAACTTTCACTCTCCCTTTCGCTCCCCCACCCTTTCCAGATATCATAACAATAACCCTCAGCTCTACAGCCGTATAAAGCTATTGGACATCACTTTCTAACCAGATTGTAACGATATAAAAACCTCTGTTCCTAACACAACCAGAGCTGGATTTCATTGACCTCCGTTGACACTGACAAACTTTCACTCTCTCTTTCTTTCCTGCACCCATCCTTTTTTCCAGATGGGGCGGAGGAGCTGACTGGATATTCCCTCTACGCTGCCTGGGGGCCAAATGCCCAGCGGCTAAAGCCGCTCCAGCGAAACGAGTCCTCGATTCTGTTCAGACCCCCTCCCGATTTCCTGGTAGGAGGTGGACTACCACAGACCGTCAGGAGTAGCGTGACGCCTGGACCTCTTCATATATATTTGTCGGTTGAGGCAAAGATAGGCCTCCACTGAGCATACACATTTGGCTGTGAAGTATTATGGAGGGAGCCTGCCATTCTCTACATTCAATTAACGTCATTTTTTTTTTTGTTATCGAGGGGGGTGATAGTGTTAAAGTTTGTGAGTTCAGAGCAATTTTACACAGGGCATATCTCTTGGGTGGGGAAGGTTTGCAACAGGCATCTGCCCCATGCTATTGGCCAGTCATACAAATAAATTTTGAGCATTACAAGCAGGTACACAAAAGGTGTGAAGCATGTTTGGCAGCCACATAGTCTTCATCTGGCCACCTTTTAAATACCAATTTTCTAAAGTTGATAAGACACCCCATTCCCTTGGTTTCCCTTCCCACCCCACCTTGTGGAAATGCTTGATACCCCCTGTTTACACATGCATGTTGTACATACCGTATGTATTGCAAGATCTAAGGATGTGAACTAGTTTTACAGCCTCAGCTTTGACAGCACTATATGTTTGTCATGTCTGCTGGTATAAGTTGGCCCACTCTGCATCAATTAGTCTAAACCCATCATTATGGCCGATTCTACTTTGCACTGCACAGGTATTGTGATAACAGCCAGAAAATGTGTTTTTTAGTTACTTGTCACACTGTATTCACTTTTGTGCACTGTAGCTAATGTGGTTGTTCTTATGAGTGGTTGAATTTGTACTTTTGTGATGTTATAAATATGCAAGCACCCCACCAATTTTCACAGTGTGCTTCCTCTTAGTATGCATCTGTACTAACGCCTAGTGCTCAGGAGAGTCTAAATCATATCCCCATGAAGTTGTGCTGGAAATACTCACTGATTTCCTTATTTATAGTGTTTCGGGATCACAGCCAGAGCTGGTTTTGTCCGCCGTTTTGTATTATACACTACCAAACCACCAACAGTGTGCCTACTCTATCTCTCATTGTGCTGTGTACTCCGCAGAACATCGGATTAAGGGAAAAACTCTGAAAACTTGTGGTGTTTACCCACAATCTAACAGCTCTCAGAACTTTTGTTTTCGGTCACCACATGGCAAAGGTGGATTACCTATAGAGATGTATTTCCTTGGAGCATACAGCCACGCAGGCGTTTGTTCTCATTACACCCCTAACCGACGCATGAAGCAAATTGGTGTCGCAACGCTTTCACAATTTCAGATCAACCACAAAATCCCATCAGGGTTGAAGTTGACTTTTTCTCGATAATAAAGGTCACATGATCTATGCCTCAGATTTAGGTTATGCAACTATCCCCACCGTACAGCAACTTGCTCAACTCCATGGGTAGGTTGACAAGTTTAATGCAATCTTATAGTTTTTGTGTATACCCTTTGTTACTACTACAGGGCAATAAACTTTTGTCACCATTACAGTTAATAGATTATATGCCTAGTGTCAATGGTCTAGGGGTATACGCTGGGCGCTGACGCTGCCTACGTGTGCAAAATTTCACAGATTTCTCCCCTCCATACAAGACTTATAGACTTGTAATTATAGAGTGGAGCATATGGGGAGAATCTTGTCTGTCCATCGAGCTATTCAGTGGTGAACAATGCACACTCACAACCATGGAAAGGCTCATTGTTATTGATTGATTTACTTTGTTTTAACTTGCAAATAGCACAAAGCACAATGGTTTTTGCACTTCTGGTTGTTTGATTCCCATCAGTATGGATTGTTACCCATTGAGGGAATAGAGGGAGTCTTAATCAGATCGCACAAAGTAGGTAATAGTTACCCCAAAACACTAAGGCTCAGAGGCTGATATATAGACTGTTAATGGATAACCGCAATTATTTGGAAATACTTGAATATGGTCCACACAGAGGCGGGCAGGGATTTAGTTTATTTAAACGAGCGGGCGTTCATTTGGTGAAGACCTCTGTTCAAAAGTACACATACCTCTAAAAATTGTCTCTTGCAATCTGGAATCACTTTGTGAGGCTTGATCTTATTTTATACTGGTTGTACCTCTCATTTGGGAGACGAGCATTACTTGGGGTAACCTTTTTAGGGGAAAGATGAACCTTGCCTCCTGGAGAGGTGTCTTAAGCACTTCAGGAGTTGTTTTCTATCCCTAACTGCTGAACTTTCCGACTGGATCTGAATTTTATATAAGGGGGGGGGGGGCTCATCCTATATAAGAAGGCATAGCTTTTATTACATGAAACTTGCATTACTTTTTTTTTAATCAATTCGCCAGCACAAACAAGGGGTTGGAATGGGACATCTATAAGATTGTTTACTGTTGAAACAGCAGCTCTCAACATTGAAATTGTGACCCCTTGGGGATGCTAGTCAGGTTTTAGGGGGGGGGGGGGGTCATCATGAAAAGGCATGTTAGTCACATTGTGTAAATATCTCCGGCTGTTTGTCAGTTATTGTGTCAGCTTGGGGCATAGTGGTTGATGGACCGAGTAGGAGTAGGGGAGTGGGTCCTGAACAGGCACTTTCCCAAACCACATTATCGCCGTCTCGTAAAGCTGGGTGGTTTCGATATACACGTTTATTCTTAGGTGGAGGTAAGCCACTGTCTGTCGAATAATTTACATTAATTACTCATTTTAGAAAATAACCTTCTATTACACAAATAAACTGATGTGGCAATTGGCCTGTCTCTTGTTGAACATAAATCCTAACATCAAATTATGACTTATTTCTTTGATCAAGCACTGTTTTAAATATGTTGGCGTTTCAGATTTGATTGCCAACATTCCACATATTTAATAAAAGTGTGGCTGTCTGCAGTGGTTTCGAACAAAACTGTTTGCATGCTAGAGGGTATGTGTAAACCTCCCGTAGTGTAGTTTTAATTAGCCTGTTAATATCGAGGCCATGCGCAACTGCAGACCTGAAAAGTCCGCCAGGGCCATGAAATCTGTTTGAGATAGTCAAACATGACCTTGGAGATATCACAGAAGGCCCAAGAACTGAAGTATGTAATGTTTATTTCAAATCTTGAAAGTCAGTAGAATTTCCTTCTTCATTTTCATCCTTTGTTGATAATGAATAAAGAAAGTTGTTATTAACAAGAGGGATCCTCACATGTAACCATAGTATTCCCCCAAACACAAATGGTTCCATCATCGCAAGTACTGTTTGTAAAGTCCATCACAAATTCCTAGTCTATACACTGTAGGTTGGCGGATGGGACTTGAAATAGTCTCAAGTCGGCCAATACGCGTCCACGAGTCCAGACTCAAAACATGACTCATAGCAGTATTCGTCAGGGCTGAACGGTTTGACTTTGAAGGATGGTTGCATTGGAGTCTTGGTTTCAATTGTTTCAATCAACTTTTGTGAAGATATTCTCAACTACATGAAGCGAATGATCTGAAAAGTATGTGACATATAATGTTACCTCCTGATACGAATAATAAATATATCTAAAGTCTGTGCCATTAGAACTATGGAAATTGCAGCTGACAAAAAGTATTTGCAAAACGTGTACTAACTTTTGAAGCTATATTAGTGGAGTACATCCCCCAAAGGACCTAAAAAGTCTTTTCTAGCTACCGATTCATGCGATGTTAATATGTATATATTTTTACTGAAATTGGAATATCCAGTCGAGTCCATGAACAGAAACCGTGTCATGTTAGCTATTAGAGAAGAAAAAATTGGACTAATGTAGCTGAGACCTAGAAGTCTGTTAATGTTGGAAGATGTGGTATGCTGTATTTTGTATCGCATACATCTCTGTATGGGAAATATTGAATATACAGAATTTTCACAATTTAGGTTAATTTCATTCAGTCTTTTTCTCTCTTCTGTTTGCGTTCATTCTAATTTACGATACTACCAGCTCTTTGCGGTGTGCGACATAGCTATTCAGATGCTACTCACTCCACAAAATGTCTAAAGTAATGACTTGGTATTCATTTCACTCCTGTACCTACCTGCAAACAGTGGACCCCACCGGCAGTGGTGCTCATCGTCTTCCACGTAGGCTAAGAGCACGAAAGACCCACTGGTATACCGCCCAAAGTTACCTCTGCTAATTTTGCTTCGATTCACAGTCAATTTTTTTCCCCGGGATCAGTTTGTACTCATTCTGTTCTCTGATACTTATGGGTTTTGTACATCCTATCCCTCTCATCAGTGACATATAATGGTCTGTCTGGTTTTGTTTCATCTTGTCTTTGTTCCTACCAATCAAGAAGTTGAACAATTTGTAAACAAAATATATGAAGCAAATGAAGTACTAGTTGGAATAATGACTACGGAATACTGACTGAAGTGCTTTTGTGGAACTGTTATGTAATTTATGGAAACATAAATTGGGTAGTCTTCAGTAGTTAGTGGAATGTTTTTGCTTAACTTGATCAGTCACATTGTTAAGTTAATTGTTATTTTCAGACTGCTGATACATTGCACTAAGCTCTCAACAAAGAGTTTTACCTGAAAACTTTGCTATTTGATTCATTAGTCCAATAGTTTTACATTAGCTTTTTCCTACCCTACCATAGAGTAATTTCGCCCTGTAGCCAAACCTTTTATGCACCATGTATCATATTGATTTAGCCTTGCATGTGAGTAAAACTTTTTTTTTTAATTTTGTGCAATGTAATTTGAATATTTTTGACGCTTGAGGTCAGACGATGTCGTACCACTACCCATTCCATTTGTCTTAGCGGTCCTAATTAAGTTGATTGAAGCCCCACTCGGCCTATGGTGTTTCCTGCTTCTATGCGTTGTTTACCACACCAACAAACTGCCAACATCGCTCACCTCGAGCATGTGTTAGTGCAAGAGACGAATAGTATTCACTGAGAGTACTCAATTTTCCCCTTATAGTCAAGAAGATGCCAGCATCTATCCGACATGGTATATAGGTGATGGGTGTTTAAACAAATATCCTTCCCCTAATATATATTCTTTTAATATTATTGCTTTTCCACCCAATCGCACAATTCCCTCACCTTGCCCGATGCTTTGTTTCACGAGGCACTTTTATTGTCTTCCCCTTCTATTGAAATTTACGTAAATTGGGCAGTTGTCCTCATGTGGTATATTGTATTATGGGTTAACCTCTTTGCACTTGAAAGTTCTGTTGTTAAAGTTAACCTGTGTACGTTACTGTGAATTCCTTCTTATGTGAAGGCCCATAATACTTCAACCTCGATTGTTTCCTCCATTTAAACAAAGTGAGGTCCTTGTTGAGTCGTAGTTAGGTGAATGACTTGAAAACCCAGTATTATGAATCTTCCTGTCTGATATGGTTAGCAGTCCAGCTACTAGGCCACTTCCCATAAATATTTTATGTTATGTCCCTATCACTGGGCATGTCGCATATTTACCGATGTATAGGACCATACATAAACATCTCATATGCAGTCCATGAGTCACTGAAAATATTAGACATTATTCTTTTCTTAATACCAATTACTAGTGTGTTTACGCCTTCGCAATTTCCCGACAAGTTTCGGATACAATTGTATAGTAATATCTATAGTTTGAAGTGATATATTTGTCTTTAGCTATGATTGTATATATTTTTCACAGAAATGTACATGTTCTTGTAGATATTTTGAACAATTCTGATGTTTTTGCTATTTTTCATATTGGTTGAGGGTAGAAACGGTTTTGTCTCTTTAGACTTCAGCAGAATGCTCCTCCTCTCTGTCATCTTGGACCATTTTTAAGAGCAAAACAAGCTATTGTATAAAATTACATAATGATTCTCTTCCACAAAGAGCTCCTAATTTAATGACTCATCCCATAGTGTTCTTTAAGTAGTCCTATAGCTCCTCACAAATTCCTTTTAGACTGAGAGAATAACAGTAAAATCCTACCTATTGACTCTTCCAGTCTGAGAACTTGCAGTGATGGGACCAAAAATACTCATTTGTGACCTGTTGGAGAATTTTCTTTTACATTGAAAAGGCTATTCAGCCATTGTTGCAATTTTGGTGTCATAGTGTTCTTGAGCAGTGCTCTTGACCTGTTCACAGTTTTCTGATACACCGCCATCTAATATTGTTTTTACTCTTTTCAAGGGAAAAAAGTTACATTGCCTCAAACTTTGTAGGCCTCGTGCATGTTTCACTAGTATCATCACAAAGAAACTATCGTCAACTTATCGCTAAATCCAAATCCATCGCTGTCGGCGATGGCGATTGATTCGCCGTTGCGATGATCGTTACGTTAGTGACAAGCCCGGGACACTCCTTTATTCTTTCATGGGTGTGTTGATCACACTGGGAAACCTAAATCATTGTCAGCTGTCTTCTTTGTCACCACGGCGACACCAAAGCCTATTCTTTGCACCGCTTCCTAGTTTCGCAATCAACTCGTGCATGCTCCAAGAATGGCTTGTCCTAGGCCTGTTGTGTTACAACATAACAGCCCAACTAACTTCAACAGTGGAAAAAGCCCCGAAGCACGGTTCTTCTCTACGGTATCCCAATTAAATATATAGGTGTAGCCACATGTTTATACCAGCACCAGCCTCTTTGGCAGCAAGAATGAGCGAAAAATCAGAGTAACTTATCTCGGGATAAAATTTCCTGTAACATAATCGGTGACAGCCTCACATCGTTATTTCCCTGATCAATTTGGCCGCCCACCCTGGAAAGCTGCCCCCTTCAGCGCTGGTCTAGTTGAATGGCATTTTCGTCTTGCCTGAACAAGTTACAGGAAGGAAGTTAGCTGTCACTCTGTTGTGTGTGTGCGTGTACTGGTATGTATGTAGTATGTTATGTATGTATTATGTTGTATGTATGTGTGTGTGTGGGAACACGATCTGATTATTTCAGGCACAAAATCCTGATTAGGAGGGTAATTAGCCTAGTTTTTGCGATACTTGTTCAAGCTCGTTAGCAAGATTATGGATGACCGTGGTGTTATTGTGATTTGGTTTGACACATAAGTACACGATATGAGGTAGATGAACTGATTAGATTTTCGCATAACTATGCTAATTAGTCCTCTTATTTGCATAATATTTGCAAATTTTTTAAGTTTGACGGATTTTCACGGAACTTGTGAATAGGGCTACCTTCATTCCCGACCTCTGGATGCGTTTTAGTTGACTGTCTTGTTAGATAATATGTAATTTGCCTTCAATCAAGGGACCTGATTGGTTGACGAGTCATGTGACACCCTTACATCATCTAACAGAGCAAACAATCACAAGATCTGATATTTAGGCCACGCCCACTGCTAACTGATTTTGTATACAACTTACGTCTTCTTGACAGCACAGCCGATTACTGATCACGTGACCCTTTTGCGTTCGAGTCGCCGTGCGAAACTATCTATACTAACAGTCCACAAAAACGCACCCTATTTACAAAGATTTGGGATCACTGGGACATGCATGTGCCTAATTTGCATAATTTATGCATATCTTACAGTTGGTTGGATTTTCTTGAACCAGGTGAGTATATTCACCATTAGTTCCAAAAATGTTAACATGGTACGGGTCCACTGGAGGTCATTCAAGTGTCTAATTTGCATAATTTTTTGCATTTTCACATGTGTTCCGGATTTTCATGATCTTGGTGGTATGGTTATGCCTACCTTTAGTTCAACATTTTTCAACATAGATTTGTTGTCACGAAGGTCATGCAATGAATTCCATTCCTAATTCCCAAGTTTGCCAGATTTTCAAGAAGCTTGACGGTAAGTCTACCTCTATCCCCAAAAAAAAATGTTTCACATGATTCGATCCAAATCATTGTGGGTTATTCAATTTATGCAGGTCGTCCCGTTTTTGTTGTGATTTCCTGTGGTCCACTATTGTTCTGGATATTTAAACATGGAAAATGGAAGTTTGGTATTGTGTCCAATTTGCCTATTTACGCAATTTCAGTCACATTTCCAGGAAAACTTTGTACCCCAGCCCGCAGCCCTCTGGGGCCCAAATGGGTTTAGTCCGGTTCAAGTGGGGCAAGGTGGGCTAGGGCTGCCCACTCAGGCAATGGGGTCCCATAGTGGGCTCACATGGTTTCCTCCGGACCAACACGGGAAGGGCTGCCCCACGTCAGACCCAACAGGCCATATTGGCAGTGGTAGGTGGTTGTTTTCGCAGATGTTCATGGCCCCACAGATGTCCCACCGTCCCAGCATCCCAGACGGTTGGCCCACGTGGGCACGACGTGGAAACCGCGGACAAATCGTGTGCCCGATGGCCACCATTGGGCCCACATGGGCTCCCGTGTGGGCCTGCGTGTGCCCGTTGGCAGCTTGGCGGGACCCTTTGGTGACATGGTCATTATCAGTCATTAGGCTCCTTATGAGATTGAAATTGGTCACTGAATCAGTGAGCTGTTTCTGTTGGATGCTACTACCAAATTCAAAAGCAACACATGGATGCCTTGTAATAATTGTTTGCACGCTACTAATAGAATCCACTGAATCGCGCCACCAGGAAGACCACTGGGGCGATATGCCTCTTATTTCGGTAATATTTTCAGTTAATCTGGTTAGAAATATTGAGATGACAGGGTGATCATGAAAAAAAAAGTGTGGAGCTAGAGTCCGATTTCCGACGGTTATTTGTAGGCTACACAACTGTCGTGCAAGACGATTTCTTAGAAGGTGCAAGGTTATAATCCCCCCCCCCCCCTCCTGCTCCGAGGTCCGACGCCCGGTCGTGCTATATTGCACTGCCCCAAATTGCCATCTGGATACCTGAAAATGTCACTAATTCCCCGCCAAGATACTAGGACCAGCCGCAGTTATAGCCAGGATGTGCCACATTGGGCAGGGGGAATTTGTCCTTATCTGCTTCGCCTTTCCCGATCAGACATCTATTTCATCCCCTCCCACCAAGGTGAAATTAACCTACCCACTGTGCACAGAGAACTGTAGTACATTAAGATTCCCCATCAATATAGTTGCACTGCTCAAGATATTCTTATACTACGAATCTATCTGGACAGACCTCTATTTCGCGACCAAGCATAATATTACGTATAACCAACGCAACGAGTGCGGGATGTTTATGTTCTTCAGTACCCAACTGAAGTCCACATTCTCCAATGTTTCATTTAACTGTCCTCGTAGTTGGAAATGCATAATTTATGCAAATGTGTCTCCGGCCGTGAAATGAACCTCCATGTTGTTCGGAACAAAACAACATCCCCGGCCACCGAGGTTCGTTCAAATCCGTCGAATTTAGGAAAAATCGTCAATAAACATACAAATTTGACATTTCGTTGACCTTTGATCTTTCGGGACCAACTGTTTGTCCCCACCCATCAGGTTTCGTGTGAATCGGACTGACTCTTTGTTATCGGCGGAAAGACCTGCAATATTGCAAAGACTGCAGTGGATGCCCATTCTCGAACCCATCCGACAGTCCAGATTTTCTGGGCGGATATGTATCACCAAGTTCCAATGGATAACGCTAATAATGAAGGTTACTGCGCTAACGCTCAAATCCCGGCGGCGCAGCCCTAAACCATAATATCCCCTCGTCTATGTTGCCTGCTTTTGACAATGTCTAGTATGTGGCATGGATTTGAGTGCAGGCTAGCGATGTGCGGTTGGAGACACGTCACGTGACGCCTGTTGGTCTATGAATTGTAAAAATTTGAAGCTTCAGGCGTGCCTGTCTGCCTCAACGTACACGAGAGGAATCCATTACTCGCCAAGATCGCAGTAGTCGACGGCCTGGGTTTTGTTGAGACAATTACGCGGACCCTGCCGTTGTTTAGAATTTCCATTCTGTATGTTCGATTGAAGTGTAACCTGATTCCCTGAAGAGAACCGAACAATTTTCCCCCTAATACGGCTTGAGTAGCAAGAACCCCTCCCCCCCCCGCCCCCCCCCCCCTCTCTCTCTCTCTCTCTTTTCTCTCCCGGGGAAGAGTAGACGACCTGTTGAGTACTATTCGCTGGTATTGCCTTGTCATCAATGACTGAAGCCGGTTTCTGTAGATGCTACGAACGCAAATTGTTTGGGTTCCGGATAACCACTGAGGGGCGACACTTGTTGTTTACCATACTTGCATTCAGACAACAGATTCGAAAAGCGCCCTCTCGTGGAGCGTCCCGTTTAAACTCGCTTTTTATATCAGTCAGCAAATAATAATCAGTGTTGCCTTGGTTATTTGTTGGCATGAAGATTTCCCGTAGGCTAACACCAATGCGTGAACTGACTAGCCTACTGACTCGGTTACACCATAAGAAATCCGTTGGTAGGAACCTATTTACATAGCAAGATCACGGTAATAAAGTCCTGCTCATTGTTCTGTATCAGGTGTGATTGATTGATGTTGTCTAGTCGTACGCTATATCTCTACCAGGATCCCTGGATACCTCTTCACGAGCCGCAGTAGCCTACTTTGATCAGTGTTCTGTGAGAGGAGAGAGCGCATCGACCGGACATGGTAAAACTTGGGGAAGTTTTCTCGATTTTACTGCCGAGACTAACGAGAGGCCCTATTTCAAATTCCAGGAATGGCCGGTGACAAGTAAGTTAAGCCTGGAGAAGGGGCTGGGGCATGACCAAGGGCGGCGATCGTGGGGGAAAACGGGGGGGGGGGGGGGGGAAAGGGGGAGGGGAGGCGTCCCCTCCAATATTTTGGTTGGGGGAGCGATGCATTTTGCCCCCCCCCAATATTTAGGCCCGAGTGCTATTTCGTTGACAATGTATCCGACATATACCAGCAGTAACCGTGTTTAAACAAATACATAGATGACCTAAATGATCAAATTGAGTGAATTCTGCTGCTCCATTTTCTGAATTTTTGCGCGCTACGTGGGCGGGTATTTCATGTGCCAGTGGGTCGCATAAGATAGGCCTTGTGCTGAGGTGAAGTGGGTTGAGGCGACGGGAGGTGAAGGGGGTTGAGGCGACGGGCGCCAGATGGATGCAATAGGCTCATGCATGGGGGAGAAAGAAGGTGCCGAAAGCGAAAGGGAATAAAGTCGACCCGAGAGTGGGCGGTTTTTGACTTTGCACACATGTTTGTCGGATGAAAATCTCGGCTGATTTCGAAGGTGGGGGTTGCCGCGCCACCACGAGGGCGGCCATCTTGAATTTTCGACGAAACATTTTTATCGCTGATTTGCGCGTTTCGTAACATGGCGATCGTTTTGAGACCGACTCCCATTTTCGTCATAGGACCCCACTCAGCGGCGTTTTTTTAGCTCAAACCAGCTATGCTGGTTGAGCTATTGGAATCTGCATGTCCCTCTATCTATCTATCTATCTATCTATCTATCTATCATCTATCTATCTATCTACTATCTATCTATCTATCATCTATCTATCATCTCTCTATCTATCGATCCAGGTTTAAACAATTGCATTTTGCCTCCCAAACAGTCATTCTGTAATGGATGTCGACCAAACTCGGACACAATGTTCCTTGACCCATGAGACATGTCTGGCCCTTTGAAGGTCAAGGTCAAAGGTTATTAAAGGGCCAATATGGGCCATTGATGGGTAAAATTACAAAGGTATCCCTCCTACAAATTTTGGGGCCAGGCTGAGGTTCGGTTCATAATGGCTGGGTCTATCAGCCGTACTTCGGGAGTGTTCAGGAATTTTGGTCCAAACTCCTACTTGGCGAGGGCCCCATCTTATGGAAATTTTCACACAACAGTACTTGAACTGCATCTCCCCTCTCCCACCCAAATCTTCAATTAATGTTCTTTCCAAGATACAGTTTGTTTCTTAGGTAAGGTCCGCGGTTCAGCATGTTCAGGAATTTTTTGGTGTTCAGAATTTTGGACCAGGGCTCAGTTTGGGCCTTAGGGCCCTTATGTTAAATAACCGCAAATCTTGTATCCTCTACAATTAGAGTTGGCACAGTGGCTGATTGTTCAATCATGTGATGGTCTAATAGAGCCTGTACCTTAAGGTGTTCATGTATTATTTGGTCCTGGCCCACTTAGGCCCGATGGCCAATTTTATGAAACTTCACATAATAGTGCTTGAAATGATTCTCCTCCCACAAGCTTCATTGATTTTCTCAAAGTTACATTACAGTAATGGTCCTGGGGTTAGGACCTTGGGGTTGTTCAAGAATGTTGGGCCCAAAGCCCCCCGTTTGGGCCATAGGGCCGCTTATGAATGTGAATACCCACAAGCTTGTATCGCTCAAATTAAGTTGCACAGTGCTGATTTCAGTCATAATGAGGGTCTAATATCCATACCTTCAGGGTGCCTAATTATTTGGGACAATTCCCAGTGTTGGCCCGAGGGCCCCTCATGTCGAATTATGCAAACTGCTCACACCTCTTACAGTTTTGGTGCACATGCGGACATTCAGTCATACTGTTGATTCAACAGTCGGTACCTCCGGGGTGTTCAGGATTTTTTATCCAAGGTCCACTTGGGCCCGAGGCCCATTTTATGAAAGTCCATGGAATTTCGCACATTGGTACTTGCAATGCATCGCTGCCCCAGTTCCACATTGATTTTCTTTAAAGTTAGATTAATGCTCCTTGGTTCTTGGTCCATCAGGGGTGTTTGCGAACTCTGGCTCAAGGCCCAATGTGGGCCCTAGGCCATCATAAAAATCGACATGTTTAAATCAAAATGCTTCTACAAATTTTGATGCACAGGTCCGAGTGCCTGATGTTTGTCATAATGAACGTCTAATAGCCGTATCTTGCGACCCGGGTGAGCCCTAGCCCATCAGTGCTATCACGCAAAATGCGTCTCCCTTCGACTTATTTGGTGCATAGCGCTGTATGTTTGATCGAACTATGGGAGGGCCATAACCTATCAGGCCTTTTCAGATTATGGTTTGATTATCCACTTGGGCCTACAGCCTTCTGCTCCAGCCAGTGTTTTCAACATTGCCCTTTTGGCCCCCAACATCATTCTGGTGACGGATGTCAACCACCCTTTTTTTATTGCGAGGGGTGGGGTTTTGCTTCTTACACCCTGCCTCCATTGCCATACCTTTCTGTTTCGCATATTTGGGGGAGGGGTCCACTGCTCCCTGAAACCCTGCCACCCTCGCCGGCACTTCTCCTGCTGATCACAGTGCACCACTCTTGCATCACTGATATACAACTGGATCCATGTTTGCTCACGGCTCTTATGGATAATTGAAGGGCTTAAGTTCGGTTGATATGACCCGTGCTCTCCCAAGTGACTTGTCACATACATGGAGGCTCGCTCATCCCCAGAGTGACACCAGAGCCTGGCAGATTATTGCTGTTTATTTTACCCAGAGAGAAGTAGGTCATAGGGCCAGCAAAATTTTAACTGAGTAACCATTAAAACCAATTAGTCTAGTCACTATTCTGTGGTCACTTGGTGTCATAAATTCAGTCTCTGTTAAGAGATACAAGAATTTGGAAATTGTTCTGATCATTGCGTTTCAGATCCCCGTGCATGTTTAACTTTGTGAGACAGAGTCAAAGGTCTAAGGGGCCATATAGACCATTTTGTATAGTTTCCAATGTATCTCCTACAAAAGTACATTAGATTTTCGTTGAAACTGTGTCTAATGTTCTCTTTTCAGCTGGTTTACAGACTTACGACGTTGGATCAACATCTAAATGTCTTAGAAGTAACAGTAACATCAGATGGAATGGAGCAAAACAGTCATTCTTCGATGGATATTGGACCAACCTTGGACCCATTGTTCATCGACCTTTGGGACATCTTTGGCCATGTTAAGGTCAGGTCATAGGTCATTAAAGGGACGCATAGGCACTGTGTTAAATTGCCTTGTGTCTTTCTCATTGGCCATTCGTTATGGACTTGACCAACTGAGTACAACGTGTATGAACCTGCTATTGCACATCCGTGGCATATGAGATCAATGTCACAGTTTTACAGGTGCACACATAGGCCATGTTTGAAATGCCCGGGTTCTTGGCCTCATGATCTTGACATTTAACACATTCATCTTGTTTACCCTCTGTGCAGTTTGAGCTTCGCCACCATTGGTGCTCTATTTTTTTTTTACGAACTTTTTTATCACATATTTGCACATTTGAAGATCTTGTCAGTATTGTCAGGATTCTGCAAGGTGACCAAGGTGACCGGAATCGACAAGAAATATGCACGGTAAGGAATCACCATATCGCAGAGAGTGTTTCGTTTATCACAGATCCTACGTGAACGCCCCCTCCCGTATAACTACGGACCAGTAAACACGTTCGAATAGCTGTGGAATCCGATCAAGGAGCATCGCTCCTCTGGATATCGTCCTGGTATATAGTAAGTACCCTCCCAAATAGCACAGACCGCTACAACCGTATCCGTCCAATCTGCCCATGATGAGGCGCCGGATTCTATAGCCTGATGGTGTTTACGATGATTGTGATCATCATATCTTAGTCCATTGTACTGAATTGAATTGTACTGTAATATACAACACGGTATTCTGACAGTGGCATGATGTTATTCGTCGTGATGTAACACCAGCAGGTTGGCAAAGGGATCCTGCCGGTTCTGCACAAAAACATCAAATTTTGGTACTTGGCCCTTCATTGTCTGATTGTTGTGAACGACCCAGCGAGTTCTGATGCAATATAATATAGCGTTCGTAAATTGCTAACGGCAGGGCTTTGTTGACGTTGTTCCGTCTTGTTTTGCCCCAGAAACAATCCCATGTTCCATTCAGTTATGCATGATCGATTGTGCCTAAGAATGTGCCCCCCAGGCACACTATTACTCGAAAACAGGGGTCATCGATCCGTTGGATCGAGTACACCCACGTACTTGTCTTGTGTGGCCTACTCAGTGTTTCGTCAACGTAGCGTCCCACGAAGCTTGTAGTACTCTTTGCAAAGATTCATCATGTCACGGATCTGCTTGCATGGTAGTGGGTAAAACTACCCATGCGACGAATTACGCCAACATGTAGGACCAGGAACATGATTACTATCGAGGCCTGGATCAACGAAGCTTTTTTCAATTCATCTTGGAGTTTTGCGGTTGAAGACCAGAAATGTTGATCATTCCCATCAGGTCTGGTATCCAGGGGAAATGCACTTTGTGAGCCTGTCACTCCTAACTCCTAAACACCCCATATTTCCGAATAGTCAATAATATTACTAACTGTAACCATCAGTGAAATATGCTACTCTGTGAGAGGAGCAATTGACTTGGTAGGCACTATCTTTCCTATAGTGAGGAAGATATTCCCCTTGAATGAATTTTGGTATGCGCTTGCTACGGGACATGGACCTGATCGTCCCCGAGAGGGCTTTGAGTCAATTTTGAGAGAATTTTTTTTATACAATTTGGCGAATTTTAGCCTGAAACACGACAATCGACCCCAACGGGATGGATAAAGATCATACTCGATATCTGATGCATGAAGTCAACAGTTTCTTAGCTTGTTTGATGGCCGGATCAGTTGAGGAATCCGCGAGCTATTTGACGTTCTGTTGCACTGATGTGTTTCTTCTTTCTGAGGTACCGATGGGGTATCCTTTTCTCCCACCTGCTGACTAACCCCGGTCCTCACCACTGAAATGGAGCCGTGGCCACAAAGATCGATGAATTCCTAAGAGGAACTTTCAATCTGGTCGCTCTCTCTTACTACCAAGAAGCCTACGGCTGGATTAAGGTATGGTACATGCGTTCTGCGCTGAGCTAGATTCCATAAGTACGGATGCCCATTGGGTGGATATCAATCCGTCCATCCTAACTATTCCTCATCGTTCCGCTACACAATCTTTTTATATTCCACGCTGAACAGGAGAAGGTCCGTGTGGTGATAATGTTCTAAGTGCACCGTCACATTCCTCAAAATCGAAATGTTTAAAACAACTGCATTCCTAAGGGATGTCATATCATCAAAAAAAATATATATATAAAAAAACAATAAAAGTCGTACGATAAATATGCGGATGTCAAAACGTAGGGAAGAGTTATTAGCGAACGCAAGATTGTTGAGCTGTCATGACCACGGGCCTAGTATCATTCGACATGAATCAAAAATATCGGATCTTTGCCAACCGGTCGCTACCTTCGCTGATGCTGTTACTGATATGGCCATGCATTTACGGCCATTGTGGCTAAAAGTCCTTTATCAGTCACAATCGATTTCGGGAATCTCTAGAAACGTCAAACGATATACGGCCTCTGTCTTTCACTGTATTGATCACTGAACGGTCGTCAGTGGAACGGGGCCCGTGTTGGCACAGCTTTTGGGCAGTGATCACTCCTCATCCAGACACAGTCTGTTATACAAGGGACGGGCACGATCACCTCAAGGTGTTGCATGCTCACATTGCCTGCCTTTTATATCGGTGGTGTAGTCAGCAGCACTGGATCCGGGCTTGCTGACTCCTCACCAGATGGACCCATTTTATATGGAGGAGGCATCTATAATACCACACACAATGATACCGCTCTCAAGTCGTTTGGTGCTAGTGGTTTCGAACAGATTGAAACCACATACTAAGGTTCTCTGAAACGGAGTTATCTCACGAATTAGTCAATGAACGTAAAAAACTGTCAGACATTGAATAATATCAATAACATCAAATCCCGTCTTGTTGCCACAGTTGCGACAATCCGTTGCAAAGTTATTCTATAGCCTATTACATCAAAGTTTAAAACTGATGATCGCAAGCGGGGGGGTATTGCCTATATGTCGAAAAATCCTACTGCGCAAAATTTTAACGTATGGCAAATATCCTGAACATTTCTCATAGTCTCCCACTGTTTCTCTAAGTTAGAAAACTCGACATTGCTCACGCGAAGACCTGCTCTCTTCACTATGAAATATACACAGAACACTCAGTCATATACACGGCCTGGCTTGGAACGAACTGATTTTCCAAGGATAATTCCATTTCAACTTTTAAAAAAAAACAGAAACCGACAATTCACGCACTTGACACGAATCGGAATGCTTCAATTTTTGGAGTGCTATAACTCTTCAATGGAATGTCGTTAGAAGATTGGGTTTGAACCTCTGTATTTAGACTTCCGTTATTATGGCTGTGCACGACCATTCAAAAACATTTGAGTTTTGCTGTTTTCGCCTATAAGGATTGGATGGTTATCATCTGGTGTTTTTCCATATTCTCGTTGTCAAAAACGTGCAGTGCCATGTACATGACCAAATATGCTAATTACGGCCACCGTTATCGATTCCTTACTAACATTGGTCTTGGGGGATTTGTCTTGGAAGGGGGGGGGGGGGGTGGTTCGAGGCCGAACCCAAGGTAGGTGCGCCCTCAAATTGGCATCGCCCTGTTCCGTGTGCAAATATTACATTTTTGGCCCCGAGACACATATGCTGCTGCAATATTTGCTAAATAACAGCTGCAAAACCTCTACTGAACTGCCAAACCTCAGTTTTTGTGTTGAAATAAGTAATTAGTCACTCGGTTCTGGAGAGCCCCCCCCCCCGTGGGACGCCACTAACGCAATCGCAGTGTCAAGACTCAGTAACTTCATCTCCAACATTAACTATTTTCAGAAACCGAATCACGAAGAAGCTCATGTTATCTTTATAATCATTCACTGTTGTTAACTTCGGAATTTCTGAAACGCCTCTCAATGTGATCAACGAGTGCGCTAGCTATAGTTCTTTTCCTGTTGCCTTCCGTGTATTGAGAAGTTTTGTAGATGTATTCGTTTCCCCTCATGTAAGCTGGGAGTGTTGTTTTACTGGCTACCTAGAACACTCCTTTCCAATGCTTCCCTTTTTTTATTGCAGTTTACCTATGTCCTGTAGGTCTACATATTATATAGGCCACATTGTTCTCGAACAAAATGAATACACGAAATATCCCTGATACAAACTATCGTCATGAATGCCACAGTCCGAGAAAGAAACCACGCGCAAAAGGCCTACGTAATAGGGAGGAATATACCCTACTGACGTCACTGGGTTGTAAGCAGAGCTAAACTCTGTACAAAGCCAACTAGGGACAGTCTTTATAGATATCGCATAAATATCGGACTTTTCAGATAGGTTATGTACTATTTTTTATGATCCATCTTAATTTTGTACATGTGCGAGAAAATAGCACACAGCCACGGTAAAATTCGGAGAAGTTAGAATTCACCTGCAAAGCTTAGGTAAGCCCTTAGGCGTGTAACGAAGAACATTAGGCCACTGCCGTAGGCCTAACCGCACTGACGTAACAGCGAATCCAAGAATAAGCATACTTGTGGTTTCTTATCAGGATGTATGAGTTACTGCCAGATCTGAAAAGTTTCCCTCCCCATCATCGCGGATGAGAAGAGGGAGGTAGCCGTCGGTTCGGCAGCTGGACCCAGAATGAAAGAGACAAAGATGGGGAACCTCGAAACTCGCAGATGTGGGAGTACTGAGTAGTCTGCGTAATCGTAGAGTAAAACCATGAATATTCTTTACCGTACCTTTTGCAGGAATACGAGAAATGTGGGTGATAGGGGACTAAGGGAAAGGCGCCATCATATGTAGCCTCACGCTTCCTTTTTGCAAATAAATGGCATTGTGGAAACCTAGACACATGCTGTTGCATATGAGAACAGTGCGTATGAAGGACAGGCGGTTCCGGTCTCGGTCTCGAGCTCGAGACCGGTCTCGAGTCATTTTTGCACGGACTCGGACTCGGACCTCGAAGGGTTCAATGACTCGGCTCGACTGACCCAAGGACTCGGGGACCTCGGCCGAGTCCTGGCCCCCGAGTCCTCTATATTTACAAATACAGAACTTGATTTACATCGTACAGTTAAGACAATCAAAATAATACGCAAGACCCTCTACGAAAAGTAGCCCAAAATGTTCCCACGTCACTCCGCTGCCGATGTCATAACCCAGGAGGGAAATTACCGTCATTCTAACACGCTCGCATGATTCGGTCACTTAATCAACTATGAGATAACAGATACATGCTAACGTAAAACTATAACATTGGCCGAAAAAGTTGGTCGTTAGCAAAAACGGGTTTGCATTATAAATCAGCATGGACAAAATATATCCATATTTTTTTGGAATCGAATCAAATGATGGTGTTACTAAACCGATCCCGAACGTTCACAGCAGGATTCTGTTATAATTAGAATGATTACATTAACACGAACATTAACACGACTGGAAATACTGTTTTCGGGAGATTTATAGCCAGCTGCTCACCTCAACTTGTGCCAAGTATGTAGGATACGTTTTTAACCATGTGCTTCTCATATTCTGTTTTGTAACTGACATGGGTTATTCTACTTTTCTTTACTACATGGTAAATCATGTGAATAGATCATGACTGAAGTTACCGGCAGGCGGTGTAATTCTTTATAAGTCATTGGGGGTGCAATTGCTTTTGCCCCCCGAGAACAGTTGCATGCAAAGTAAAACACTTTCGAATCTCTTGATCGATAGGCGTCACGCATTTTTCATGTGCATGCCATATATAACGATAGTGAGGACGTAACGGTAGGTGAATAGATAAGGTATGTGAATTAAAAGAGTGATTCACAGGGAGGTGAGGAATGGGTTCAAGATGAGAAAGCTCCCATAAAAAAAAAAGTAGAGAATGTGAAGAGAAGCAATTTCCTTGTCTCTATGCTTTTCAATGATAGTTAATGCATGGCAATCGATATTTTACAAATTTGATTTTCAAATCCGTAATGCATATTTTCATTGGGAAGGTGCCTGTACGATCCAGGGAGTCCAGGCCTACACATAAGACACACTCATATGACACCTAAAGTATAGTCATTATTGCCCTTTTACATCTCAGCTATCAGATTAAAATCATTGAGACCTCTGATAGTCGGCATGGGTATGACTAGCCCCGTACCTTTCGAAGTTATTCTCGTTACTTCAGTAATGTCGCAGTGCCGCTTGCATCCAAAACATGCCCGATTAAGCAATATTTGTTAATTTGCCATAAATTTGTTAAATAGTACAGGTCAATTTTGCATGGCGGCCGAAACCGGTGAGACGGGGGGGGGGGGGCTGGGGGAAGTCCCCCAATATTCGAGATGCTCCCATTGACTTTGTGTTTTCCACACACTCTTTTTTATTTTTTTTTTGGAAAATGGCCATGTTCCCACCAATATCGGAGAAGAAATCGGCGACAATGCAAGAGTGCATAAGGACTCGAGGACTCGGACTCGGACTCGGACACTGTGACCGGACTCGGACTCGGAACTGATGACTTCAGATCGGACTCGGATGGAGAGGCCTCGACTCAGCACTGTTTGATAAAAACAGTGTGAAACGTCTACGGACAGTGATATAAAAGGTTTTTGTGGTTAAGAATTCATGGTCACATGGGGCATGGGGTTCACCTCCCCCTACCCCCGACCTCTTCCGTACGCTTCTTGTCGTCCTTTTCGGGACAATGTTTTCAAATCTTACATACTAAATGTAACGTTCATCTAATTTACAAACGTGTTGTTTTTTGCCATAATGATGAGAATGTATAACCCAGTTAATTTGTTCAAGTCTTCACGTGAGTATTATATCCCCACTTCGAGGATTCTGGTTTCGGCAAGCGTCTCCGCGCAGCCGCCGCGATTCGCCGGGAGTTTTAGTGTTAACCCAAAACTGTCTAAAGCCTTGTCACGATTGACACGTAACTTTGCACACGTGTTCGCCCTTACAAAACGCGATTATTAGTTCGATGTGGGCGTCTTCGCACCACTCTTGGATTTTCAATTGAAACTGAATTATATTTTTTATACAAATAAGTACCTAGTGCCTTGTCGAATCCACAATGAAACTTGCACCACATGATCGTCTAATGAAATCATGAATGGGTCAAAAAGTGGCAGTTGCCGACGCTCTGGCAGCGGCCATTTTGGATGTTTTTTTGCCCCCCCCCCCCCCCCCCCCGGAAACTGAGTATCCGATGATTGCACGTTTGAAGTATGGCGATGTTTTCAGACCACTTTGTTTCGCCCCATACGACCCTACCCGGCGGCCATTTGAAATCTTGCAAAAATCATTCTCCGATTCTCACATTTTTTTTTACTTGACCATGTCGCGATAATGAAAATTTTGATTGGGTGAACCATGGGGCGGTCGCCCGACCGCTCTGACGGCGGGAATTTTGGATTTTTGCGAAACTGGTTTTTGCGATATTGCGCGTTTTTGAAGCATGGCGATCATTTTGGACGAACTTCTATTTTCGCCCATCAACCCCCACCGGCGGCCTGAATTTTGCGAAGAGGGGGGGGGAATTTTTTTTTCAGAGTCGTCATTGTTTTATTACAACTTAGCCACGTAATGTCACTCTGAAGGGTCGAAAGTGGGGTATACCGTTGGCGTTTACCAGCCAGGCGAGTCTTGTTATAATCGCCGTGGACATGATGCTTGTAAACATGCCATTACAGCCTCATTTCGAATTTCATGTATAAATTTTATCATGGAAGTGCATGGTCGTTATTTCTGATTATTGAAAACGAAGAAGAAACTGGCATGTTGGCTCGGACCAGAGGGACAAGGAGGGGATACCCCTTACTGCCATATGTGTGGTTAATAAGGCGAGGCGTACAGGAGGAAGACTTCCGGCTCTAAACAAAGTCCGATCGGCCAAAATTGGCTCGCTCGTGCAGTCGCAGTGCAGTCACGCTTTTCTATCCACTGTTCTGTGAGCGTGGGGCCCGTTGAGTCAGGGCTCATTGGTTGTTCTGTGTCCGTAGGACCCGGTGGGTTAGGGCTCAGTGGGTGTCTGTTAGCAGTTAGATTATACCACTATGGGAAACGCGGGTGGTGTATTGGCGTCTCGTGGAAGTACGCACAGCACGCACTGCTATCTTTGTGTGTATGGTACGCAATGCAATATACTACGATGGCAACCAACGAAATAGTTACCCTAGCTGCTAGTTTACTGTTTAGAGATACAAAGAGATAGATTAGAGATATAGATATCTCTAATCGTTTGGATAATTCTTGATTTGCGGTTGTAGAATAGGAATAAACTACAGAGGTCGACTTTTACTTCATCAACAGTCTCGACTCTGAATTTAGTATAATAACGAACTCGGCTGCGCCTCGTTCGTCATTTACCTAAATTCAGAGGACTGTTTATTCACCAGTAAAAGTGTCCCAGTTGCAGTTATCCTTAATTGGTTGTTCCGTGTTCCTTTGACTCAGTGAGTAGTGCTCATTGGTTGTTCTGTGTTCCTTTGACCCAGTGAGTAGTGCTTATTGGTTGTTCTGTGTTCCTTTGACCCAGTGAGTAGTGCTCATTGGTTGTTCTGTGTTCCTTTGACCCAGTAAGTAGTGCTCATTGGTTGTTCTGTGTTAATTTGACCCAGTGAGTAGTGCTCATTGGTTGTTCTGTGTTAATTTGACCCAGTGAGTAGTGCTCAATGGTTGTTCTGTGTTAATTTGACCCAGTGAGTAGTGCTTATTGGTTGTTCTGTGTTCCTTTGACCCAGTAAGTAGTGCTCATTGGTTGTTCTGTGTTCCTTTGACCCAGTAAGTAGTGCTCACTGGTTGTTCTGTGTTCCTTTGACCCAGTGAGTAGTGCTCAATGGTTGTTCTGTGTTCCTTTGACCAGTGAGTAGTGCTCATTGGTTGTTCTGTGTGCCTTTGACCCAGTGAGTAGTGCTCATTGGTTGTTCTGTGTGCCTTTGACCTACTACTCTCGGACTTCATTCTGAATGCTCACTGTAAGGGGTACAGCAATATGTACGTTGCTATCTGGGTCTGATTAGCCACGCCTTCACGCCGTGCCATGTACTGAGAGGCTCGACCTAACCGTTTCCCAGTCGAAACTTAGGTTAACAGCTACCGGTAGTGCAGTATCAAGGCTTTGCACACTTGCTGGCCTGGTGTAATTAGATTAATCCCTTACCAGAGAAGTATATATGCTATGCGACTGGTACGAAATACAATTATTAAATGCCGAACACCTTTTCGGCATGTTCGGGGGAAATCGTTGAGATGTCAGTGTGTCGTATAGCATAAGACAAATAGCCGAATTTCGAGTGTAACAGTAGGCTACCGTCAAACTGTGTTTCAAGTTTTGCTACATTCTAGTGGGCTGTGGGATCAGAATTTGAACTCGAGTCCTTCATTTCTTCAACTGGATACCTCACTCGCCGCTTGACTGTTGTGGGAAATGTGTGCCACCGCAGAGTGCTGAGGAGGCTTGTTGTGATCAGTGATCAGATACGGTATAAACAGATAGGCTGCGATAGTGCATGGTCAGTCAGAACTCACAGAAAAGCCACGCGACGATGTGAAGGGTAATCCTAATAAGCTACCGGTAACTAATTTATATCTACTGTGAATCTATACATTAGGGGAGTGTTAGATAGCTATCATCGTTTTACAATGAGGTGACCTTAGAGTGAATATTTGTTGTCACGGTCTGTTAATTGATTATTATTACTATATTAGGTTCCGTTTGAGCCCTGGTTGTGTGACTGTGTGTGTATACGTGCCAAACCTGCCAGTAAGCCAGCCGGACGGTAGAGGTCATGTAGTACGCGTGAGCGTTAACAAGCCACCTGTTGTGTGCTAGCTGTGTTACGGTGGCCTAATAGGGACATGGACGGAAAACATTAAATTAATAGGATTTATAACCTGGAAATGTTCTGCTCTTTCAGAACGTTACACGAATAATCCCAGATTGTACAACTTATTTTAATAACAAAATAATGTTATCGTAGAACATGACTTCGGCAGAATTTTCGCTTTTCCGTCAATGAAACAGAACTGTTTCCGAAAAAATGCTCTCCTTATTTTTAAATATCAATGGGACACCCTGACTCTATCTAAATAATTTAATCAAAATTCAGATATGAAAGGCATTTTTGGAAACCTTCATTTTCTTTTGGCAGTTTGGGGGTAACTTCAGCAAGTAAATTAAAAACATAGTATTTTCATCATATTTTGCACAAAATACTGTTGAAAACGAAAATAACTATCCGGGGGGGACATGGGAGCTGCGAGTAAATTTGGCAAAAATATTTCTTTTCAATGCTTCAGATCCGCAATCTAAGTTCCCATGATTAACAATAGGAATATCTCCACATTAAGGTAGGAATACCTTCATATAACACAAAATATTGAAATTTCGGAACATAGAAGGCAGTCGACCAATTGATATAAGTTAGCTACAGTGCACGGTGTCCAAACTGTTAATTCATTACTGGTGCATGCTCTTACTGACCATCTTGTCTAGCCCTCGTCCCAAGGTAGGTATCGCAGTCCTCGAATCCATTGCCTTACATTCTCAAAAACCGTAGGGTAATAGGCACACCTATCCAGGAGTTGTGTAAGAAATTACAATCACGTGTATATTCTGCCACAATTTGTGGAATCAACACAACCTGACACAATTATGTAATTTTCTTTACATAACACCGGGATAGGTGTTTTAGTTACATAGTCTGGGCAAATTCTACACAACGTTTCAAAAGAGTGAACATGCCGTGAACGCGGAAGGAAAAACTTAGACTAAGGAGACTGAACGAGAACGGCCATGCCCTCTGTTGGGGGGGGGGGTATTCGTAGGCAGATATACAGAGACAACCTGTTGATTAATGTCATGGGATGGCGTTGCGTCTAAATGCAGACATGGTACAGTGCCTTCCGTAGTGAGCACCACATTACGATCAGATGCAGGCTGTGGTATGTCTACAGTGCCCAGTAGTGGCACACATTACGACCAGAACCAAGATGCAGTGCTTGTGGTACGTCTACAGTTGCATGCAGTTAGTGAGACCACATTTAGACCAGATGGCAGTGCGTGTGTATGTCTCCAGTTTGCCTTCAGTAGTACGACACCAACATACGACCAGATGCAGTACCGCTACGTCCGTCCTAGCCAATGGAATGGCGCTACTATGACCGACGATCATGCTGGAACGGCGGGACCTGCACCCCTCTCACAACATTCTTGAACCGCCCAATGAATTATTTTTACAAAATAATTTTCGGGAAATGGGTCATGTCCCCTCCCAACATTGGAAAAAACACTGGTTCAGAAATCTACGTAATGGCAGGTGGACACGTCAGCATGGCGGTTGTGCTAGCCGTGACGAAGTCATCGTACACAATTTCGAGCATCTAAGCGGAGCGCCATTTTCTGGAGACCTGGGAGAAACACGTTGCGCTGTTACGTGTCGTCGATGCGCTCGTGTAGGCAGTTTTCAGGTTTTCGTTGGGTCCTGTCATTTTTCGTTGACGTGCGGCGACTGGATATAATATCTCTTCTGTTGGAAATCTTATACGTACTGGTATAATTATAAATGATCTGAGTTATTTCTTGACAGAGAATTTCCCTTTGTTTCGAAAATCAGGTGTTCATTATTGGTCCTACAAAGAAAATGAAGCTCTCGTCCTGTATCCTGCGACTGCGGAAGAAACTTCGAGTGAGTTTCCTTTAGTTATAACACCTGATCCTCCGGGAATATCAGAACCCCCCTCCCCCCTTTTTTTCTACTGACCTCACACATATATATCAGATGTTCTAGTAGGTTTTCTTCACAGTACTGACCTAAGCTCATAATCGAAGGGAATCAATTGCAACGTACATCATACCTACCAGGGGGCGGATCCAGGAGTTTCAAAAAGAGGGGTCCAACTTGGCTCCACCGAAAATGGGCAGTCCAATTTTTCAACCTCTCCCGCCCCCCTCCCCCCTGCTACGTCTATAACCATTATTTCATTCACTTCCATTTTCAGAAAATCCTCTCGAATGTCAATTTTTTATAATTTTCCAAAAAAAAGTCTGGATCCGCGCTACTGATCGACCGATCGAAGATTATCCCCGAACTCACCCACCCCTCTGTCGGAAACTTGCATTCTTTTTCACTATAACCATGACGAGAAAGGGGAGGGCTCCCGATGGAGTGCATACATGACGGCTATCATAGGGGTCACTCTCAGAATTCGTTTAAAATTTGGTGGCTTTTAATCACTGCATAGTGAACGAGCTGGTATACAGGTCCATGCATACTTGATCCACACACTAACATACGACGTATGTACTTCTTCTTTTTCTCCATGAGTCACGGTCGTAAAGCGGCCAATGGGACTCCAACTACACCACATTCCGCATAGCACGAGAGAATTCACTGAATGTTGATGAATAGTTTGGTCAAATACGGATTTGAAAAAAAATTTCCATCCTGAAATCAGCCTCGTCCGTTTAGTGGTTGAATACTCTGTTTTTGCATGTTTTCTTTTCTCACAATACAACGATCTCAACTATATCTCGCCGGAGGATATACTGTCTTTTTTCCCGCAACATCTTATTTTTTTTTTATGCGACTAGGTAATAACCATTTAACTTTTTTCTCGTTTAATCATGGGTCTTCTGAGATGTAAAGGAGGCCTATGTGTAAGCGGCAATGAGTGATGGAAGATACGTGGGCTTTATAGCAAATTGTGAGATGCGTTGTGATACTCAACATATTTTGCTCGTGGGACCTTTGCAGAATGAGGTGGATGTACAATCAGTTAACGAGAGCCGCCGGCAACGCGCGCGAAGCGCTCCAAATTTCAGAGGTTCACACGGAAATGTCCGTCTGCGAAAATATGTTATCACAATAACTCACCCACACCAAACCTCACACCACAACAACAACCCCCAACAAACAAACTTAAACGTTTATTTAAAAACAATTTTAAATTTTGGGGATAGAATAGGGGCAAATGCCTGCTTCCCTGCAGATATACAAGAGACACAATGCCCCAGAGAGCAAACAACAGTGCGCCCTCCCTCCCTCCCGCAAACATTTTAGGGTTATGTACATCTTGTAAAGGGTCAGACTTTATGTATGAGTTCCACCATCCACATAGATTGGCTCACAAGGGGGGTAGCTGGGAAGTGTGGGGGGAGGGTTGAGTGGGGATCCGACTCCCAGAAGCCATCTGGATCGACATTATTGGTAGAATGCACTAGTGTTTCGAAAAGCTTCGAACCAAGGGGGGGGGGTCCGGACCCCCTGGAAAACCCCCCCCCCCCTCCTCTGTATTTCTCTACTGTCCTACCTCAAGTTGATATGCTTGCAATCCTTTTATCGGTGCTCCAAGCATTTCGGTTTCAGCCTACATTGATCTTGAACTGGTATCAAAAACAATATGGGGTTTCTTGCTTTCTTATTATGCAACCTATCTCCTCATATCGTGCTCAGCACTGCTCACACAAGATTCTCGGGTTGACCTTCAATGACCTTGAAATTGGTTAACTGAAAACACACGCCCTCTCCTTATTATCTGAAACCTGAATGCTCCTCTTGAAGTTATCATTTTCAAAACAATGCGCTGATGTATGGATCGAGACCCTCGTTAATTTTTCCCTACCCTTCCCCCCCGTTTCTTCTTCCTTCTTCTTCTCTCCCTCCACAGTGAGATCCTGCGTGTCCTGGACTCGTTGCAGCTGACTGCCCTAACAAGAGTGGCCACACCATCCAATTGGGGTTGGATTTGGTGGTGCAAATGGGATTCACCTCTATTATACCAATAATCAACTGCTTAGTGATGGGGTCCTTTTTTCGCTAGCTAATTTTAACAACATAATGTTGTTATATAATTGCATGAAAACTCCTCTACAGTACAACCCGGGCTCAGTACTATGCCGGTTGTAATTTCCTTTTTTTTTTTTTTTTTTTTCCACGAGGTCAGAGAGTCTATGTGGTGCTAGTAAGTTTGTGTGTGGCGTGCGTATGTTTTGCGTGTATGTTGTGATGTTAGTGTGTTACCATGTGTGTTATGTAATGTGCCGCGTGTAATTGTGTGACGGCTCGATAGCTCGAGGATAGCTAGATCCAGCTCATACATGGTACGTATACTCCTCATTTTGAGTAAAATAAACTCTGTTTAGTGAGGTCAGGGTCAAGGTCATATGTGATTGAAAGTGATCAAAGTCTGATAATCTTTGTGAATAAGTCCAGCTGCTTGGGTTGATTAGGTTGGAATGGGTTGTAGAGCTTCTCACGGGAAGTACAGAATCCCTCGTATTCCTAGTGTAGATCTTTGAGTAATTTTTGGTAAAAAAAAAACAGGACATTTGTGAAGAATCACTATTTTTGGCCACGTTTAGCTTGTGACACCAGAATGCGACCCAATCTGAATGGATGCTGCTTTTTCATAATTGGTATGTGTGTTCCTCATGATGAGGACATAGACGCTATTGTTTTGGGAGTCAGAGTACTGAGAGGTCATTCAAGTCACCAGAGGTCAGAGTCTGAAAACCATGTAACACGGAGTGTTCTGAATGCAGAATCAAAACCAGTTGAAATTTGGGGCGTAGTTCTCTTGTTGAGTACAGGAACCTGTGTTCGGTTTCATGTAGATTGGGTCATCTTTGGTGGAAAAGTCGGAATTTGTTTTGCTTGTGAACACGGTTTATGTATGGATACCCAGTACTGAGTGAATGAAACCTTTTTTCTAAGGGTCAGGTCAAAGGCCATCTAAGATCAACAAAAGGTCAAACTCTGAATAGCCCTGTGACACTGACCAAGCTGAAATGTTGTATGTAGGACAGTAGGTCTCCCATCAAGGAACAAAACCTTATTGCTTTGTCAAGATGTTAGCATTTTCTTGTGACAAGATATAATATGATGTGGAAATGCGTAAGAAATGTCATTTGTTGCCCACTCGCCCTTAATGAGCTGGTAAATTTCCCATTTGTTCTTGTATCTGGATATAGCTCATTAGAAATGAGTCAAGGAATCACAAAGCCTTTTGGCTATTTGATTGCTGTAAACACGGACTTGATTATTCCATCAATCTTAGGGACTCTCTTCTTTTTTTTTTTAAAGATATTACTTTCATTTTATCAGGTTTTCTCTCTCCTGTTTTCAGCCTGGTGGTGATTGTATGGTCCTCCCCACAGTCAACCAGAGGACCGGCCAAACTCCTTCCCCAAGGGTGTAACTGTCAAGGAGATGCCATCCGGGCAACAGTACATGCGCTTCACCCCGCAGCCATAGTTGGCTTTTCGAACCGTAGGACTTCATAGACGCGCACGTAGGATGCACTCGGCACGTCACCATAAATGACCAATTCACGCAAGTACAAAAACATGGGAAATTTCTAAAGCTGCAGTTGGTTTGCAGATCAATCAACCAGTCCCGTAGTGGAAAATGATCATTCGAATAAAATAGGAGGAGCAGGCAAAATTAGGCGGGCAAAACTGAGTAGGCAAAATTATCATTATGTACAATGCGGTATTGATGCCGCACTCCAGCAAGGTGATTGTATAAACTATCTCTTGATGAGGTTTTGAGCTTCTTCGTGAGTACCGGACTATATATTTATGACTCATGCTCCAGGAATTCCCTCTGGAAAACATCATTCGCCCTCGCAGAACTGCAATTTGTACATCCATATCGCATGCCGCTTGCGCATCTATCGAGTCAAGCCGACTGAAGGTAGGATTCTATGAGAGCGTATACGGAGTGTAGGTATGAATGTAATTTTTTTTGCATTTTTACGTTGATATGGAAGCGAAGAGAGTAAAAAAAAAACTGTATGCAGAGAAATCATGAAAATACTACAGCTCCTGTAAACGGATGCTGATTGGCCTTATTGGAAAGATAGACTCTCTTCGGTGTTGCGGCATCCAATCGCAATCGTACAAGTAGTAATTTTACCTATACATAATGCTCCCTCCATTCTGCTTGAATAACTTTTCTCCTATCGCCCTATCTCATCTCTGCAAATCGATTACAGCTTGAAAGTATCCTCTCACGTGGATTGGGCATTTATGAAGTCAGGTCTGCACCCCCGCATATACCCCTTATATGGTATCTCAGACCTGAAATCTACCGCGAATCATCACAATTTCGCTGCTAGCTGCATCGATGATATTCTTCCGACTCAGGAGGTCGGTCATCAGGATAGATCTTCAATCATTCATTCCGGCAAAAGAAAAGAAAAAAAATCAGTCAATTCTATCACGAATTTCTCATATTGAGATTTCCTTGATTCTAATACTGAATGACACTGTGCCTTTGGCACCAAAATTTCACAGGAACGGTTGCAATAGGGGTTTGACAGGTAACAAACTCAAGAAATATTTATTTTTTGTCAGAATGAAACAGAGAGACACTAATTCAAAGTTGCAATAACTGAATGAAGTAAGCATAAGTGGACTGGCCTGTGAAAGGTTGTGAATGAATGCAGTGAATACAAAACGATTACAAATCGGTTTCTGAATGTTTTATCGGCTCGGATGTGTTTTTTTTTTTTTTTGGGGGGGGGGGAATATTGTTTGGCTAGGCCTGACACGAATAGTACGGAAAAGGGTCTGTATTATTCCAAAACATTTTTATCGAATTTGAAAGTATCAGAAGACATAGGAAAAAGCAGTGTCACTAGGCCTATAGGAACTCTATCCCTGTTTTAGAGGAACGTTTGGAAAACACCGGACCATCACACAAAGTAATCTCAATTGGCTCTCATTTCGGTCATTTGGCAAAACATTCCGTAGTGTTTTTTAAACGCGTACTCGGTTTGTGGCGAAGTATAACATTATGTGATGACTGTATCGTGTAGTACGGTTTAGCCGATATATACTGCATTGTACACACGAAGATTTTGTATCAACAGAGTCGTGTAAGCATGGCTATGTGGAGAAATGTAACATATCGCCGCGCCCGATATTTCCCATATCGAATTGCACATTGCTGTATTTTATCCAATGAGTTGACACAAAATGTAGTATGCTATAAGCTGTCAGAGCACAGTATATAATCGTAAGCGTTTTGTTCTCTGTTAGTTATTCCTTTCTTTTCGTTTCTTTTTATATCTGAGAAACTTATATTTATTATAGAAATTTTGCAATTACTGTGATGTCTTCATTTTTTAAAAAACTTCCGTTCACCCTTTGGCCAAAAAACAAACAAACATCGGTTCCCAATCCGGTGATACTCTCTACAAAAATATGATTCGCGCAAATGATCTTTCATATCGGGGCATTCTAGTTTTCTCTTGTTTGTTTTCTTTACAGGACAATTTCAGAACTGTTTAGGGAAATTAGGCCGATCAACCACCTAGACTAAATTGCTCCTGTTAATGTTTACATATACGCGTGGGTATCGACAACGTCCATTGTAAACAAGTTAGGCTGGGATTCCATAGATGCGTATGCGTATGTGAAAAATCACCAATTTACGTGAACTGAGTGGGGGCTGGTGCTTGAATATGTTCTATTCAGTTGCCAAGATAAATATTGGTTCCACAGAAGCCAAAAATTCATAAATGAAGGCAAACCAACGCTGAATAGGCGAAATAAGCACATGTACCAATGCTTATGCGGATGCGTATCATCGCTAATAATTTCTATGGATATCTTCCTTGAACAGCCAATCAACGACAATTTGCATGGGCTGCTGTATTTTTATGGTTTTCTCGCATGAACTTATGGTGTTTTCTCTTCTGAAACAACCATTCGTTTTCGTAAATATGTGATTTCTACATTTATCCCGGATACGCATCTGCATCTATGGATCCTAGCTAACTGGTTCAACCCAACGCAAATAAGAGCTTCTATTAAATGTTAGGTTGTTCATATGGAGTATACAATCTTTACTGTTTGGATTATTCTAAGTTACCTGAAGTCAACAGAGTCAGAGCTCAAATATCCGTAAATCGAGTACTGTTAACTTTAGTAGAGAGCCACGATATAGAGAGCGTACATGATACAGGTTTTTTTTAATATATACTCGCCGAGCAGAGATTAGGACCTATTCAAGCCAGCCAGGTGCAGACCTGGATAAACTGCACATTTTGCCAGCTGTGAACCCCCACCAGTACGTGGAACAAGATTATGTCTTTTTGCGTACCTTAATGTGGGGGTGGGGTATTCACAACACGCATACGGCAACGTGAGCAAATTGCTCCCCCCTTGCTCCCCCTCGTTTTGTCCCTGCTCCATTCCTTGGGCTGAGCTCCCCTGTGCGCAAAAGGCATCAGCTGTCTCAGGTACCGGTACCATTTATAATGGAAGGACCCGACCGGAGTCGAATTCCGTGTAAGTAGGTGAGCGCTGATATCGCGTACAGCCACTGCAGTAAAGCCCAATAGCAGCCAATTCGACCACCGTTCGTTTCTGGTCTGCACTTGTGCACTGTTCCTGGTCCCCAAAATTTAGGCCCCAATTCTTTGCATGGATTATTGTAGCCTATATTTTTAGTTCTATTGGCCAATGGCTTGGAAGAGTGACGTATGAATGCGCGGCGGCGGGTACTACAATTGCGGTCAACATGGGGGCGCGCGGAGAGACACACTCCATCTTGATTTTGTTTATGCTGGCGATCATGGGCGCTATGGATACCTGCCGATGACCGCATATGATACAGATAGTTTTGCGATAATTTATCAAGACGAAAACCACGCGAGTGTGAATCACGAGTAAGTTACGGCCAGTAGTGGGCTAGGTATCTTATACTACTGTAGAAGAGTTGAAGAAGAAGAAGAAGGGGAAAGAAGAAAAGAGAGGAGTTCTCAACAGTAGAAGAATAAGACAAAAAAACTTTCTATAAAGTTTCGATGAAATAGTGGAAAGGCTCTGATAAATTTGGTAGGTAAGTTGCCGTGGCGTAGTTTAGCGTGTTATCCTCAGGCAGGTCACAGCTAAAAGGAGGCCCAAAGTCTGAAACACGTGGAGGGAACAGTAGGAAACATAACCGGCAGTCTCCTAGTTTCCTGTAGGTTGGCTATCCTATCTTGGATACATAACAACATCTTTGGGGTCAGTCTAACATTTGTGACATTTTCGAGATGATTTAATGCTTTCACGATGATAACTGGGCAAAAAACACCACCAGGACCATTATTGTTTATAGGGATCTCTCGGGCACGTAAGGTGCCTAAAACTGGTTATATGGACATTACCGAAATATCCGTTTCAGTCTCCTATCAGTCTATTCGTGAGCCCACGAACTTTGGCGTAAGATACCCACTTGAGCATTATGCTTTCGAGTCAATGGTTATCCCACTGGTGATTTACTTGGCAAGGATGGACTACGAGAGTTTGTGTTCCCGTACTTTCCATGATTGGTGATGCAAGGGTAGCTCAGGAAAGAAGGCCTAATCTCTAGTATGATTGATACTCTATTTGCGATCAGTATGTTGATCTTGCTATTATTTCTCCTTCCTATCGCGTCATCTTCACGTTGCTACAGTCAATATCTGATCTACTAGTGTCGGAGAGACTGTACTGTTCAAATCAATCAAAACTTTCGAGGAGCGTCCGGAGCAGCGTGAGCGGCTTTTTGATCCTCCCCCCTCCCTGGACGAAGTCGGAAAGCTATGCTAGTCATGACAGTGTGTGTTTGTGTGGGTGTGTGTGCGTAGGGACGCTCAGCTTGTAACACAATAACTCGACCCCACCTAGTGATGATGAAGCTCATAATTGCAAGTGTGTTACCCATGATGAGTAAATGATCCTATTGTTGTGGGGTCAGGTCAGAGGTCATTGAGGTCACTAGAGGTCAGAGGTCCTGAAAATCTTGTAAAACGCTAAGTCCAGAATGGCTGGTCCGATCAAGTTAAAATTTAGTGTTTAGCTATCTTATGGGGATTCCATGAAACCCTACTATTTTTGGTTCAGGTCGGGGGTAAATTTTGGTAAACAATAGTAATTTGTGAAAAGTCGATATTTAGGCCAATTTGGGCTCGCAAACCCGATAACTCGACCCCACCAAGAGGTGTGAAGCTCTACTTCGTATAGGTGTTCCCCATGACCCGGGTCACAATGAACCCCTAGTGGTTCCGGGGACAGGTCGGGGTCTTGAGGTCACCAGACGTCAAAGTCTGAAACACCTTGTAAACTCGATCGTTGCAGAATGGTTGGTCCGATCAGTTGAAATTTGGTGTATAAGTTTCTTATGGGGAGTACAGGAACCGTACTGTTTTTTTGTTCAGGTCGGCGGTGATTTTGTTCAAAATGGAAAATTTGTGAAAACGATATATTGGCCATTTGCTTGTAAACAAATTTTTGACGGGTATGTGTGTCCCATGATGGGGGCATGAACCTACTTTTTTGGGACAGGTCAGAGGTCATCTGAAGGCACCAGAGGAGTAAAAGTCTGAAAACAGGTAAACACGATAAGTGCAGAATGGTTTATCCGATCAGTGAAATTGTCTATAGGTCTCCCCTTTCCCTTTTTCTTCTCCCCGTTCATATGGGGCTCTATTGTTTCTGGGGGCAGGTCAGGGTCATCTGGGGTCACCAGAGGTCAGAGTCCTGAAAAATTTCTCTTCTTTGAAAATCACGAAAGTCAGAAGGTTGGTATGATCAGAGTTGAAATTTTGATGTGGTCTCTTCTTTTGGGGGTACGGTAACCATATTTGGTTTTTGGTTTGGGTTGGAGTTAATTTTGGTCAAAAAAGATAATTTGTGAAAAAAAGTCAAGTTTTGGTAATTTTCCGCTTGGGAACACGAGAACTCGACCCCATCTGGATGGATTGAGCTCATACTGGTATGTGTGTTCCACCTTAATAGGTTCATGCACCCTATTGGGTGTTGGGGTTTGTAGGTCAGAGGTCATCTGATTCACATAGGTCAAAGTCTGAAAATCTTGAATAGTGGGGGTTTTTTTGTAGCTTTCTTATCAAGAGTATAGGAACGTATTGGTTGTTGAGGAAAAATGGGAAATTTGGTCATATGTTATGTTGCCCAGAATGAGCTGGTGCCATCTCCCATTTGTCCTTGTGTATGGCTGTATGGTGCAGAAAGAGTCAAGGAATCACTAAGCCTTTTTTGGGTTTCTGGTTGATGTTAGGTTTGTTGCATTTTTCACTCCTCAAGGATAAGTGCAGGCAAGGCGGCGATTTGTATTGGCGGTTGGGGGGACGGACAGACAATACTATCTGAGCGAGCGCCACCACAATTTGGCCGTAGCGTACCAAGAAAAAAAAAATCGTTTGATAGACCCCCTAGATTACAGGAAACCGGCACCATGCTTTTTATGGGGACAGTAAGCAGCAGCATCCCTCCTTAAAATTGATAACAAATTTTTTTTCAGGAAAGGTTTCCCAAAATTGGGAACAATTTTCCAGTATTGCGTTCGGTGCTGGACATTCTTGAATGCGATGCAAGTGAGGGTACGCGTGAAAGGATCAATGGAAATGAGCAACAACCAACTACATTCACGCGAAGCCGGCGATTTTACAGAATCCAGTCCGGACCACCTATCGACATTGCACTGACCACTCTGACCTATCACTTGATAGGACGTAGTTTTGTTACTCAAAGGTTAACGGCCCCCATTTTTTCTTTATCTTCTTTTGGCGGACTCACAGGCGCATGGGAGGGACCATTTTCTGATCGGGGCCAGATTTGTGGCCAAACGAGTTTAAATAATAGAAGTAAAATTGCAACTGCGCGCGAGCGCGCGCGAAAATGTTTACACTTCAGAACATTCCATCGAAAAGTCAGGCAATCTTTGGAGATATTCACCTTCCCTTAATTTTTTAATGTCTTTGCACGAAATTGTGGCGTTCCACTTACCTGCCGAATCTTTGGTGGCTATTTTGTGGGGTTCCACCCGCACCCGTGTGCCTGCCCCCTCAGTATTTGCACCGTCCTCACCCAACTTTCAACAAGTGGTCGCACAAAATAAATTGATTGGCCGAATACTCTATTTTACATTTGGCAAATGGACCAAAATTGCCCTCCCCAAAAATCACAGGTCCCCGCCAGTGTAGACTCCATCGCCTCCTCCAAAGACAACAAAGTTTACACTTTTGGGCATTCCATCGGAAATTTAGAGAGGGCAAAATTTGGACTTCACTTTTGGACAGCCTTTCCTTCCCCTTGATCATGTATTTTTGACAGCGCAATTTGTGGGCGTTTTCTTGCCTGCATTTCGATGCCGCAACTGTGTGTCCATCATACAGTCATAGTGAAGTATGGTGCACCGTGCACCCACTTTCAACAATTGGTCGCAAACCATAAATATAAAAAAATCACAGATCCTGCCAGGTGTAGACCCACCCCGTCGCCCTCTCCCTTCACTCAATAGCGATTGTATTTAGTTTCGATGAAGGAGCGACACACCAGCTGGTAAAGCCATTCGTATGCTAACGATGAGGAGTGAAGGAGAACCATTCTTTCATGGATAATTATATAAGAACATCCCGAAGTGAATTTCAGGCAGTTCTCTTTGTTATGGAACATAATATGTCTGCCCAAGGAACCTCATGTGTCTACACGACCGATCATGAAATACCCCGCGCGTAGGGCGCAAAAACTCGAAAATGGAACAGCAGAATCCACTGAACTGATCATTAGTCACACATGCCTTTTTTAAACTCATTGCTGCCTGGTATGTCGATACAGTGTCAGCGACATAGCAGTCTGGCTCAAATATTGGGGGGACAATGCCTTGGCGTCCCCCTCAACCCAATTATTGGGGGACGCCGTCCCCCCCCCCCCCTCCCATGATCTCCGCCCATTAAGTGCATGCATGACGGTAAAAATACGATCCTGGGCTCATACCGCACATATCGCGAATCTCCTCTGGTCTGGTGTCCATAGACGTCCTTTGCACCCTAAGGGTTAACAAAGAAGATGAATAAACAGTTGTGTGGCAGTAGTTTTTGTTTGATCATTGTTGATGTGCTGAAATGATATGATTGTATCCCAACATTTCACATGCATGCCAATCCCCGGATAGTTTATTAGTATTCGTCATGAGGCGTCACCCAAATCACCAACCCTCTAATAAGTGGGGGGGTGGGAATGTTGGCCAACATTTTCAAAATTTGACTGTGTAAAAATGTAAGTCAATGGGAGCATTGCCCAAAAAGTGGGGGACACATGACCCCCCGTCCCCCCCTGTTGACGCCCATGGTATGTCGTTGTTCTAGATTGTGAGACCAATCCCTTGGATCACAACTCACAGCTTAGATATCAAAAAATTCAACTTCCTCAAAGTCTGTTTACTAACCAATATACTGAAATGAAACAAGGGACAACTGATGAGAAATGGAAACACAATATCATCATCAAGCACACGTGCATCACATGTATTATCAGACTTGGAACCAGTAAAAGGCATTGCAGTTTTACCAGAGAGTGCAAACATTAGCTTCTCTGTTAACACGTGTAGAAAATATTATCGAACTTGGAATAGCTCAGAATTCAATACATTACCGTTTGACAACCCCCCCCCCACACCCCCCCACGCACCCCCCCCCCCCAAAAAAAAAACAGGTTTGGATTTTATCGAATTGGTCGACCAATTCTATTCTGAACAGTTTCGAAGTTATTATTTTGCGTGATATTGAAGGGATAATGAGGAGGGGGAGGGAGGGGGTCATGATAAATGGCAGTCTGAAGTAATTCAATTAAATTCATCCCTCAATCAGCTACTTTGCAAGCTCCGCAATTCCACCGTGGAGTATTACTTTTGTAATCTCTAACTCCATACTTCCTCAATTGAAACAACAAAACAAACCATGACATCCCGATGTCTCGATTCCTTGCCCGTACTTGGTGTTTGGTTTCGGTTCCAATAGATCGGGGATGAGAAAATTGTCAACTTTGTCAGCAGTATTGTTATTTTTTTGCAGTTTTCTCAAAGAAGCGACTTTGATGACCCTAGAATGACGTGACGTTTTCATGGACAATGTTCCCCGGGATGAGACCACCCTGTCCTACGCCCCCCCCCCCACCCCCCCCTCGACACAACTGAATGGAGGGGAAAATCGGGAAATCTTAGGCTGAAAAAGGGGAATGGAAGCGAGTGGAAGGTGTGAAACGAAAAGGATTATGGGGAAAATTCCGGTAAATAGTTGGCCGGCCGCGGATTCAATTGAATGATCTCGAAAATGAAATGGGCCAAATGCATTGAGTGTAATGGTGTCTAGTGAGGTACGAAGAAGCCTGTTACGAGGCCCTCACCAAGTCCTCATAGTTCACCCCCCATCCCCGCTTACACACCCCACCCCCTCGTGAGCAGAGGGAATTCCGGGAAAAGACAAATCGGGGGAACAATCGTCTTGCCCTCCCTCCTGACTCGAAAGGCTGGCTACGCGTCTGCCTACAATTCCATCCATGTCGGGGACTGACACCCCAAAGTTTCAGTATGTAGCATTAGTTTTTGCCCTTGAGCCAACCTTCAAAACCCTTTGATGACATGACCATCTTTAATTGAAAGATATTCCCCCATTGCCCCTCGATGACGTGCACCCAGTCTCAGCATCCCTTATGCATTCCAGTTGTACTACACATGTTTGTTGGGCTATAGGATGGTATTAAAACCAACTTTGAGCTCTATTTTTTATCAGGGCCAAGTGTCCAACTGGAACGCAGGAGTTTGGATCCTGCAGAGAGTCGCGAGCTTTATTAAATCACATGTTCCATTTGACAATGATTACCCTCTTTTGCCCCTGTATTTCAAAAACTGAGCACATTATGTAAGAGTTGTCCTTTGACCTCATGTCACTTAAGGCCTGTGTAACACTGTCAACATGTTGCACACATGTGTCGCAACATGTGTCCGCGACTCCTTGTGTCCGAAATGTTGACAGTGTGTACAGAGCATAAACATCAGATACAGAGGACACATTTTGCGCAACATTGTTGGCGCACTTGTGTCCAATAATTGAAATCAATTTTTGGCAACATGTGTCCTGTGTGTCCTGGCTTTGACCAATCCGAGAGTCATACTTGGATCAGCTGATTATCGTCTGCGATTCTAGTCAATGACGCCAAAATAGAAGCTCGCTTGAAAGTGTGGGAAGGTTGTAGAGCCTACGTCAGTGGTATACTGGGCCTCTTTAATTATAAATGCTGGCCTGACGTTCACCAAATGAGGATGGCTTGCTTAAATGCTAAAATAGTTTAACAGTTTACTTTTTCACACCGTCATTCACAAACAGTATTCGACGCACGAGGATTCTTGCCAAAATCTGGAGTGGTGGTGATGATATATAAACCTCATGACATTCACAAGGTAGCCTAATCAATATGATCTAGTATACACGACCCGATGCTACCTCATCCTCTACCAATTGAAAAGTGCGAGATGGACGGGGAGGCCCCTCGGGGGGAGTGGGTCCCTAATATTTGAGGGAACTTCTGCCAGTCATTTAATGACACGCACAAAAAATAATTGCTTGGTCAGTTTTGAAACATTTAGACAAGCCAATATGCCGTATCCACCAGGGGCGACGTCAGGGTTTGCTTGAGGGGATCGGGCATCTTATGCCCCGACCGGCAACATCAGCTGCCCCCTGACAAAAAAAAATATAGTGGGAAGCCATACGAAAACAGGGGTGAAAATTTGGCGTGGAATGCTTAACTCGAACTCTTCCTGTCTACCTTCCGCACCCCCCCCCCCCCTTTCTTCGCTTTTCTTTGCCCTTGTATAACATAACATAAATCAGCATATGATGTAATCTTTCTACGCTTTACGAAATATAATGGAAAGTCATATAAAAATATTTTGGCGTACGGGGTGGGCGTGGAGTTTGATCCGACCCCTTTCCCTTTTTTCTTTAAAGCCCAAGGGTCATGTAACATTTTCTTAAACAAGCCCAGGTGAAAAGAGGACAATCAAAACCCACCCCAATTTTTGGAGTTCTAGCATGTCACCTTGTTAAGTTATTTCAATTTGCTTCTAAAGAATTTGATGAATTGATTACGTTACCGGGGGGGGGGAATTCGAAGGCCGCTCGTTGGCCTCTAACAGTAAAGCCATAACCGACATTTTGTAGGGGCACAAGTATCTATCTAAGCGAGCGAAGCGTAACAAGGAAATTTGTGTTGTTGTGCAAGCCCCCAGATGGCCGGAAATTACCTTTCCCGTCGTTTTAGGCTGGCGGTTCCAAGCTTCAACCATGGGCCATTTTTGATCACAAAGTTTTTAATCGGTGGAAAAGTTTGACATTTTGTCGGAATCCGATCCTATCGTTGCCCCGACTTTACTTTTTTAGCTTTCAGCGTACACGAAATTGTTCGGTGTTGTGCAAACCCCCATTTGGCCGAATGGGCCTTTCCCGTGCGTTTAATCTGCGTGTACAGCTCCCAACATGGGCATTTTATGAATGATCACAAATTTTGTATGGTGGAAAATTTGGACATTTTATCGGACTTCATCCCTATCATTGCCACCGCATTTTTGGCCAGAATGTTCACAATTACTGCTCTTACTACCGTACACAAGTGCGAGCACGCACAATTTTCCGTATTCCATGGCCACATCTGAAGAAATCAGAATCCCAGCAACAATTGAGGACATTTATCCAGTTTTAAGCTCCACTGTCCCACCATGAATATCAACTTCGTGCCCATAGGGAACTTCCCGATAGTTAAGTTCCCTGGACTGATATATTAGCCCCATGGAGAAAACACGCGTTTGAAAATCTAAGGCACCTGATAGCCTAGGCTCAAACCCAGTCCTGTAGTTCGAATTGCGCGTTGTTGACAGAGGACAAGACGGACAAGAGGCTCAGTAAAGGGTCCTATTTGTAAACTCAAAGAGGTTGATAGTTGTTTTCAAGGTCAATTAGAATTTTGTTGTATATTTCCACCTCACGGATAGTTGGACGAATTGCCACCACTAATACCACGCGCGAAGCACGAACTTTGTATAACTTTTAGTGAATTCGAGCAAATTTGGCATAATTACTGCCATTCTTGTCATAAAAAACACAAAAACAACAAATTAAGCCAGGGTCCTATATCAACTGGAGTCGAATACTGACTACAGATATTTTTTCGAAAATCACAAATCTCATTGGGGGGGCACAACGGGGGAGGCACACAGTCTTCGAGGGGGGCAACCTTGGCTGACGCCACTGTAAATCAGCCCACCCAATAAAATTCCCACCCACTGATATTTCCATTGAAATGTCACTTCATTGAAAATCCCTAATCTAAGTATCAATGACAGCTTTCCTAAATCGTACGGCATATAGTTATAATCTGACTTCTAATTTTTTCAGCTACGAAATAAAGCAGAAAATGACATCACTTCTCGCCAGTATCTGAGGGAGAAAATAAGGAATATAGGAATGACCTGCTCGAATTGAGCTCATTTAGGAGGCAATGTAGGCCCCGTGCTGGTCGCCCATGTTAATCCAGGCCCTGGTCCACCGGTCTCTTTTCTTCTTCTATTTCCTTTCGCTTCCTATTCTTTCTTCATATTATTAGCAACAATGGGCGATATCGTTGCAGATGCCGTCAAAACACGCTTCGCATTCCGCATCTTCCTTAAAAATCAACCCTTTTCCCTGCAATTTCTTGGCAACATGTTTGCCAGTGTGTGTCGCAACTTGTGTCTCAAATTGTGTCGCAACTTGTGTCCAGTGTATACAGGGCCAAAAAGCTGGTCCCTGATGTGCTCTGATGTGTCGGCAGCATGTTGCGACACAATGTCGCAACATGTTGACAGTTTACACAGGCCTTTAGTTTGACACACTAAAATTGAAGAAAAACTTATTACAAATCTGTACGACCACCTAACTGAACTAATTTTAAAAATGAAAACTTTGTAACATCTAATATCTGGCACACAAGGTCACACGGGTCAAACCCTTGAATGTTTTCCATCAGACAGTGCATTGCGATCCAAAAATGACCATATCACTCTCTTCCCCACCTCCCCCCCCCCCCCTCCCCCATACATGAAAAGGTCACCGGAGTCACACAGATGCGGATCGACAAGAGGAGTGCAACAGTGAACCTCCCAATAATATCTAAAATGCATGCTTGTGCCATTGGCGGCGATCATGGGGGACGGTTGGGGGGGAGCGTCCCCCCAATATTTGGGTTGGGGGGACCGCAATGGCATTTGTGTCCCCCCCCCCCCCCCCAATATTTGACCCCGACTGCTATTTTCGCTGACTGTATCCGACATATCCATCAGCAACATGTTTAAACAAATGCACCTGATGAACCTAAATGTCGAGTTTAGGGAATTCTGCTGCTCCCTTTTCGAATTTTTGCGCGCTGCGCGTGGGTATTTCATGTGTCGGAGTGTTCAGACATACGACGTGCCTTCTGCAGACATATGAGTTCCTTAACAAAAAATGCCTGAAATTAACTTGGGTTGTTCCAATATCAAATAAAAGAGGGTTCTCCTCCAATCTCTACGTTTACATAGACTAATACTTCACCAGCCAAGGCGTGTCGCTCCTTCATTGTGACGTTGTCAAACAAATCGCTATCTTGATGTTAGGTGTTGAAACGACGGGGGTATGTCTACATATACCACACACCCTGGCGGGCATCTTGTTGATTTTTTTAATTTATTTATGGTGCAACCCCGGGTTTGAAAGGTTGATGCACTACGCTGTGCACATACTATCACTATGAGGGCACAGGTGCGGCATCGGAAATGCAACCAGGGAACGCCCCAAATTGCTTTGTCATAAAGACGTGATTAAAAATTTAGGTGAAGAAAAGGCTGTCCAAAAGTGAAGTCCAAATATGGCCTGAATGTTTGATGGATGCCCAAAAGTTAAACTCTTTGTCTTGAAGGGCAGAATGTTGGGGCGATGAGGTTAAGTCTACCACCTGGCAGGACCTATGATTTGTTGTGGGCAAAATATGTCTATCTGCAAATTTGAAATAAGAGTTTCGGCAATCATTTATGGGGGCGACCCTTTTTTGAAAGTTGGTTTGCTTTCCCTGTGCACATACTAAGGGGACAAGGCAACGGTGGGGTTTGAAACCCCAAAAAGTCATCGAAGATTCGGCCAGTGACGCCACAATTTCGTGCAAAGACATGATTAAAAATTTTGTGAATACGTTTTTTTATCCAAAATTGCCTGTCTTTAGATTGGAATGTCCAAACGTGTAAATTTTCGCGCGCGGCTTCGCGGCGCATTGCGTTTTCTTTTTGTGTTAATACTCATTTGGGACACAAAGTCGGCTCTCCAAGTGGAAATGTCCCTGCCATGCACCTGTGGTCCGCAAGAGGATAAAAACGGGGCCGTACTCTTAAAAACCAGGCCTAGTCCCTATCGTCAGTGCTAGGGTCGAGAGTGGTCAGTGCATGTCGATCGTTGGTCAAATTGGGTCCTGCAAAATCTCCGCGGGTCTTGCGCACGAACGTAGTGGTGGTGGCCTTGTCCATTTCGATTGATTCTTTCATGACTGTAACCTCCCTGCATCGTATTTCAGATGCCACAGCACCCAGCCAAAACCTAATTGATCCTATTCGATAAGTTTTTTGGAGAACCTCCTGAAATACGTTTTTTTATCAATGTTAGGATGCTGCTGACTGTCCCATGAAGCATGGGAGTGCCGTTCCGCAATCTAGGGGTCTGCAAAACGAAAAATTTTATTGTACGCTACGCGCCAACCTGTGGTGGCGCCTTCCGCTAGATGTATTCATCTTGTCCGTCCCCCAACCGCCAACACAAATCGCCGCCCTTGGCTGTAGGCTTGTCCAATTGCAAATTGAAGCCGCCCCTTGTCTATGGAGCAGCACAGAGCTATCATAGCATTTTACAATACGAGTATTTCAGTGACATTCGACTTAACCGGCCTTCCTCCGTACCCCAGCCCTGGTTGGTGCTGCCCATATACCCAACACACATTTCCCACTGACTATCAACGCACGGCGCAATTCCAAGAGGCCAGCAGCCCTGCACTGCAGCAGCAGCTCGCTATACTGATTACTGAAAAAATGGCCCACTGTAGGTACTCTGTGTAGGCACAGCAGGTAATTTAGCTCGAATCGGGAATAGTTGGCCCGGTGAATCAATACTCGGATAGAGTCCCGATAACCATGGATGAAACACTCGGAGAAATCATACCCAATTTTTTCACGGCAGAACTAACGAGGGGGGCATGTTTCGACTTTCTACGAAAATGTTGGGACAGGTAGTTTAAAATATGCCAGAAGACCTATACATATCACACATTAGCCTGTCCTTTCCCGCAAATAGGCCTAGCCTATCCCTGTTGCGGTGCACTGTGGGATAGTTTTTTGATGCTGCGGGATACTTCGGGGGCAATTTTGTGTTAGCATAATTGGGAAAATTTTGTACATTTCAGATCAATTGCATGAATACCCTGCAACTGTTGGGGCAATCGAGGAAGATTCTATACGAGCTATAGAAAAATTTGGACGAAGCGGAACGAAGGAAATACTGTGGCATTGTAAAATTTGCAGGAAATAGGCTGTCGAAAGTGGTTGCTGAACCTAACACAGGTGAAAATGAAAGCAAGATCAAATGGAGGCAAACTACATAGAGGATGGAAAAGAACCTGAGACAAACAGGAAGCGAGGTTGACGATTACGGAGGAGAACGCGAAAGAAAACAGGGACGAAGTATGGAAGTATAATGGAACGACCATGAGTCGGTCACTTAAACGGAATTTTTCGATGGTTTAAAAATGACGAGAACTTGAATTAATTTTTCTACAACTTACCCGAAACATCCGCTATGTGTGTTCCGTATCTCTGTATAGCACGCAGTTCATTCAAGCAGCACTCGAAGGAATCCCCGCGTCGCATCAGAGCTGTTGTTTTTGTCATAGAGGTAGCGCCATCAATCCGTATGTTTGAGTCCGTCACGCTGAAGTATGAACTAGCTTAATGACCGTGACCGCTGTAAATACAATGTTTGCTCTACTAAATAATGTTGTAAACATTTGAGTTCAGTAAAGTTTCCAAATCGAACATTCGCTTGACAGCAGCTTTTCTTCTCCCTCCAAGCAATGAGGACAGTATAATGTTTCTGCCTCCTTTACCCCTCCAAATCTTGCAGAAGAACTTGGGATGTGTCCAATGGCTGCATGCGTCATCACATTTTTTTTAAACTTCAACTTGCTAGAATCACCTGAAGGACTGATAACATATCGACTCAGTTGCATGCCCCCACTTGTTGAGGGGGGGGTTTTGCCACTAACCCAATGTCGTCATATGGGCCGAACTGCCATGTGCCGTTCCCGCGTTTTTCCCTAGAAAATAATGACCGCAGCATCGCTGTCAGACATAAACAAAACATGTCTCTTAAAAAGCCGCCGCCGTATTGTTTTTCGTGACTTTTTCCCACACTGCACTGCGTGCATTAAACGTTCTTTCTGCTGTTGATAGTCCGTAATACAACCTAACTTTTAATACTAAGTGAAATTTATTCATTTCATCCTTCCAGCACATTTTTGTCTGCAAAATGTACGTCTCAGATCATTTGCTGAAACATGAAAAACTGGGGTTACCCCTTGTTTATTTTTTGGAAACAATGAATGGAATAATAGAGCACTCACTTGTTTTGCCTCATCTCGACGATGGCAGTCCCTGTTGGCGTTGAAATGTACGTGCATGATGCTCATTGTCGTTCGGTTGCGCGTCTACATGCTCGCCTTCCTGTACAAAAAAGACGCGCTATACCGCTCTGATACTGACCGCTTCAAGATACCCGCACTATAAATGAGGAGAGACGGAAGGATAACCGATCATGGGAAGCCTATTCAGAACTGGAAGAGAAGAGGTTGGCGAAATGATAGAGAGGGAAAAAGGAAACATGATCATCATTAGCAACCTTGTCAAGGCAGAGGAGAGTCAGGATACAACATTGTACGCTATTCAGGCTAAAGTAGTCCGGTTATCAAGAGCTGAAATGTCCCGGAGGTCTATCATTGAACAAGTTGGCAGCGGCCGGACAGAAGATAACATCAGCCGTCGGACTAATAAATAGGAGAAGCAAAAAATATGGTTTTACAAGAAAGCTCCCACACCATAACCAAAGACAATAGCCGATGTGGGTACATACGGCCGATTTAACATTTAGCAAGGAAGGAGAACTACGCTGAGAGAAGAAATGAAGGAAGGATGCAGCGAGGGGAACAAAACTTGCGGATAAGGAAAGGTAGGCTCGTCCAACTAGTAGAAGTTGGTCCACCAGATAGAGAGCGGAGGTTAAGGAGACAGAGGTGAGAACGCAGAACGGGAACATGTAATATTGTAAATAATGTAAAGTAGAGACCCACTGGAAAATGAAGATTTTTATTTGATGTCTTTAATTTAATTGACAAGAAGCCTTTTCAAAAGTATTGGCCTTGTTGCAGGCCTATGTTATGGTCAAGCGAACGGACATAATCTTTGTGGACCGCAACATTGTGAGTAATGCTAACATTACAGATGAAGAAGTTAATTTAACAACCAGGCTTTCAGTGCGACAGATGCGATAGGAAAAAAAGTTGGCGGAGGGTTTGGCAATCTACGTAAGGACAGCTTCTACCCTCAGTAGAAATAGACGAGAATAGGACAGTATGATGAACAATTGTGTTGTCGGATCAACTGCAAAAGAATAATTTACATTGGAGTATTTTATAGAGCACGGCAAGCCTAAGCATTGCGGAAGAAAGAAAAATTTTCTGGATGCATCCAGCGTATCCAACCTTAGCAACACGAAAGAATAGTATTAGCATGGACTTCAACTACCCAGATAATAATGGGATCTGTCTGTGCAGTCATACTTCGCAAGCAAATGAATTCTCACAAATTGTGCAGGATATTCTGGCACCAACATGTTTGAACCACAAGAAATGAAAACATACTTGACCTACTCTTTGACAACAGAGGAGGAAAAGATTGACAGTATGGAAGTCAGAGAACATATGGGAAACAGCGAGCACAACTGTCGAACGTGGAGAACGATCATCAGACAAGGGTGTTACAAATTACGTACTCCGCAGCAGGAAAAACCAGAGTGGAGGAGAGCAAATTGGTCCGAAATCAAGAAAGAGCTTAGTAAGATAAATTGGTCGCAAAATTTGAAGAAAATCATGCAGAGATGTGAGACAACTTTAAAGAGGAGTACAATGAACAAGATAGATTACTGGTGCCGAAACGGAAGAACCAGAATAGAAATGCCCCAACGGGTGGATGACAAAGGAGGTGAAAAGAACAGTGTGAAAAAGAGAAGGCCTGGAAGACTAGAAACCAAGGACAGCATCCATTGGGCATACTACAAAGAAATGCAGAGACAGGTAAAGAGAGTATTAAATCTTAAGCGAAGAAAAACTGAAGGGATTATCAAACAAAATTTAGGAGACCCAAGATTTTCTGGGTGTTTCTATGCCTATGTACGTTTTCTAAACAAAAGTGAAAGAAAAGTCGACCAATAAAGATGACCAAGGAAATTTCTTATTCAACAAAAAGAAACACATAGACTTTTAAAAAAAAAATAACTTTTCAGAACAGTATCACCAAATAGAATAACAAATACAACAGCTGGACAATGTAAATTCGATTTGACTCACACTGAGGTATGTCACATTTCAGAGGACAATGGTATTGGACAACTAAGAACTGGAGCAGTAAAGCGACGGGCCAGATATCTGCAGAGTTTTGAAGGGCTGCCACGGAAATAGCGGAACCCTTATGTTTTGATGTACAGAAAATCATTAGAGCACAGCTCTTCCAGTATTGAAAAAAACTGCAAACATACACCCATTGTTGTCAAAAAAGGAGTACGGTTCAGATGTCCTCAATTATTAAGACCAGTAAACCTAACGTCAATACCATGCAAGTGATGGAAAAAATACTAAGAGAAGCTATTGTTGGGCCTTGGAGGAAATACACCTTGGGGTAGCGGGACGCACGCATGGTTGTAGACAGGGGAATCGTGTCTTACAAATATTGCAGTACTTGGACAAACTAACCGATTATATGGACAGAGGCATTCCAGTGGATGTTGTGTCTTTGGACTTGAGGAAGGCATTCGTTACAGTACCTCATAAAAGACTTATCGCAAAGGTCAAAGCCTGGATCGAGGGTCGTTTTTTCTGGCTGGAAGAAGTGTTGAGAGACAAAGGAAGCAGAGAGGTGGTTTGAAGAGTGGAATCGGATGGAAGAAAGTGACGCTCAGTTGTGCAGGGATTCAATTCTTGGACCAATCTGTTTTCACTATATTCTGAAATGATATGGACATAACTGTAACATCGGACTAAGCAAATTTGCAAGATGATACCAAAGTTATAAACAAGACCCAATAGTGAGGGCCGAAGACAGGGATCGTCTACAGAGGACATCACAAACTCTTGCAATTGACAACAAAATGGCAAATGTCAATTCAACATGATAATGTTTCGTCCTTCATTACGGACATAGGAATCCGATGTACAAATAGTACAGATGAGACAGAACTAAGCATAAAGAACAGGAGAAGGCATCTTGGATAATTAGCACACCACTGAAAGTTTAGCCAGCTGCTAGAAGCAGCAAAAAGCAAACAGAGTGGTTGGCATCACATCAAAAGGAACTTCACCAACTCGACAACGACATCATACTCAAGCTATACAGTCGCTGGTTGGCCCCATCTTGAACTATTGTGGTGCCCGGTCTGGATCCGTATCTGGCGAAAGATAGCTAAATTAATGGCAGCTATCCAAGGAAGAGTAACAAAACTAGTACCCGGAGGTCATAGACAAATCACCGCTATGAGACGGTTAAGAGCTCAACTAACGACCCTAGAAAGCCGCATTCACGTCAAGACCTCAAACTTGTATAACAATTCTGAGAACACCAATTTAATATTGCCGATAGCATCAAATTTGTGGGGAACAATAACTAGAGGCCACAGAAGGAGAATCCGACCAACTGCCGTAAGATTAGAAGCTGGAAACATTCTTACTTCAAGCTTATTTGAAGACTTTGAATGAGCTGCCAGGGGAAGTAGTCACTGCACCACTCGCAACATATTAAGAGCCTTCTAGAGGAGCAGTAGGATCTTCAGGGTTGAAAAACCTACTTATCCTTAGGCCCCATCCTTTCAGAGGATGGCCCTCCAGTAATCCGGTAAAAACTCTCCCAGGATCTTTTTGGAACTGTCATCCCACTGCAAAGGAGATTGCCTATAAGTATAAGACCCCTCGTTCGGAGGCCTGAAATTGGAATACCCAGTGCAGTATGGGACCCTATTCGTGATACACATAAAGATGCTCTTGAAAAATCCAACACAGCAGCATGTTTTGTGAAAATACTACAGGCAGACCAGTAGTAACAACAATATGTTAGTAGATCTCAGTTGGGACAAGCTAGAGATACGGAGGACCAAGGCGCGACTCGTTCAGAGTCTTACAAGGAATCTCCTGGTATCACCCCAAGTACGGATGCGCTTCCATCCATTTCAACCTGTATTGCATAAAACACGCTCTCGCTCACGAAACTGAAATATATATTCCCCAAGCTCGAAAGATTGATATAAAAGTACTCGCTCTATTCCAAAGCCCCATCCACCGTGGAAAGATCTTTCAGCGGAGCTCAAATCTGCCCTAGTGGGCTCTCCTTCAAGCAGCTCATGGACAATTACATCTAACCTGACAAAGAAGACCCACCAGTCAACCGCCCAAGGGGCGATTCGTGTGAGAATCAAAGATCAACACTGCAGCGTTTCAATCGAGTTATGCTTGAGTGCAGTATGTGTGTGTCATTTTGAACTGAAGTCAGAAGTTGCAGGGTAGTCTGCAACGGCTCTAAATTTCAATAAGCTACTCATTAATCCGAGAATATCTCTCTAAAATTTAGTATGGTTGCCGCGATATTCGATTACATCTTTATCGATGACGAATTGACGAAAATGTGCTAGGGGGCCTAATTCTCGACATAAGAAATCAATTTTATCCAATGAATTCCTAGTTGGATTTCCATAGACTGCCCACTTTGCCCCCAGGAGCTAGAAAAATAATGCATGACGAGAGGCTATTGCGGAAAGGTCTTTCAACAGCATGCTCCAACGACTGAAAAATGCAACAGCCTACTCTTAGTTTGAGGAGGCACACCGCTATCCTCAGGGCCCCTCCATTGACTTACACATTAAACAGGACCTCTTCAACACCCTGGGAAAATTGCACCAGGTGGCATGCCACCCGCCATTTGGTAGTAACAAATTGACAGGCCCATAGACCGATTCGGTGCAGCATAGCAACCGGGGAATCTTGATGAAACCAAGCACTGCACTGCGAGGGCACACTTTGCTGTGAATGGCCCTTATGGGGAAGCAAGAAACACAGGTATTAGTTTTACTATTCTGACCTCGTTGTACTAGTTTAGCTGGGAATATTTAAAGTTGTGTGAAAGAAGGGTAAGAGAGAAATCACCCTTCAACAGTACAAAAAAATGGAAAAAACCTATGTAATGGACTCTGTTTTGAGCTGTGTGCTGCTGCTCGGCAAGTCCAGCAAGTAGGAACTGTTGTAAGTGACACTGCAATTGTAGAAATGATTGACAGTTTGTCTGTACAGTACATGCATGCATGCTAGACGTCAACAGTAATATGTGAGTTTGTCCGTTTCGACAAGTGGAGGGGAGGTGTCAAAATGGGGAATGACCCGGTTCTTTCCATTTCCGGGCTTCAACAATTTTGACCCTCTTCTTACCCCAGCACCACATTACATTTCGGCAGAGGAATGGACAAATCGAATAATAATGGGGGGTGGAGGTCAAACATATGGGTGGTGCACAAGTGTGGGTGAGGGTCAAACACGTTGGAAGGAAATGACCCGTTTCTTTCCATTTCTGGGCTTCAGAAATTTTGACCCCTCTTCCAAACCTTCAGCACCACTTTTTACGAAATGTGCTATCTTCATCACAACGTAATAATGTGGGTGCTGGAATGTGGTGCTCCCTTCCAATTGGTCCAACGGGGGTCCAATTACCCAATGAAAGTTTCAGCAGTAATCGGTTCGCCTAGTGCACCTCCCCTCTTCTTTTTCCTCACATCGCCCGATGTTTCCCTCCTTCCTCCTCTCCCGACCCCTCTCGTTTTTTGCGGATGTACATCAGTGGTATTCCTTCGGGTGTGCTACCTCGGTCCTCAATAAAACGTAAAACGTTACAATCCCCGGGTGGACCCAGACACCTAGGTGGCCATTCCTACGTCAGTGTCCATCTGTGAACTCCCTGTAAAAAAACAAGTGCAAGTCGAACGCTTGGTAGCTGGGGGCGGACAGCAAAATTCTCGTTGCGAATACACTGCATTTTTTCGCCATTTCACATTTCATTTTTGTTCCACATTTCACTGGACCTCTACTGACATCTGTTCCTAACCATGGAATGACTTGGAACTGTCTACCACATTACATTTAGCCCTAATATTTGCTATCACAGTGGGCCCATCCAGCCTGTGGCAGTGAACATGGAAACACACTTCCCACGAAATGAATATCTAACATGTTGACACTCATAGTTTATAGTTTGAACACTCCACCAGTTACCATTAAACAGCATTTTAGGTGGGGGGGGGAGTGCGCAAGATGCATGAAAGACAAATCACACCCCCTGGACACTAGGTTTTATTGTCAACTATTTTGCAGAACGGACCTGTCTGACAGATAAGGAAACACTGCTCAGCAAGGATGGAGTATGTAACCAAACTTGTCTGGCAGTAGGAGAGCTCAAAATAAAGTTGGAAATTGGGGGTAATTAATTGGATTAAATAAAATCTTATAACACTATGATGCGAACTAACTGTAGCTACTGCTAGCCTAGCAAGCCTTCACTCGACCCACCAATTTCAACCTGATCGCATTTTGGTTTAGACCTTTCTGAATGCACGTGACGATCAGAAGGGACGAACGAACAGACAAACTAACGAACGGACGGAGAGACATGATGACTGTAGAGCTGCTCTCCCGCAGCATAAAACAGAGACCTGACATTAGCTTGATGAGCGAAGCAAAAATTTTCCGGACGCTTATTATAGAGCGCGTGTGGGCATGGCTATGGTCAAAAGTGGATAATGTGCAGGAAAACAAATTGTTTTCAGTGATGGGGACCGCGTGTGTATGTGTTGTGGAGGGAGGGGGGTATCAAGGTGGTGTCTATGTGTGAGGGGGGTTGTGTACATACATTGTGTACTTGTAAGAGAAAAACGTGTTAGAAACTAACGTACATATCCTCATCGGTCAAATGCGATTGGGTATGGACTGGGAGGAAGGGATAGGCTGCGTTCGGCATGTCTATCCAACCCCGGAGGCCTACCTACCTCAGATATATTGTCAGCCATTGCCTCGGGTAGATAGCTTCCCTCGATCTGATATCTTCCTACCACCAGAGACTTATCTGTGTCAGAATAGCCTTTGTCCAAATAGTTCTCTGGTCAACCTGAGTTACCGGTGGAATTGCTCAGCATCGAGCCCAGCTCCTTTATCAGGGGTAGTACGCGCCAATACTGATGGTGCCGTAGTTGTATGTCCTGTACCCGGTTCTCGTCTTCCACGTTTATAAATAAATATCTTTCCCAGGAGATCAAATGGCTGTACTGGCACAGGTCGGGATAAGGTGAGATCAGTTTGCGACATGTGCCTTGTTGTGTAAAACACTGCCAGTCAACACTGAGAAGAAAAGAAGTAACAAAAGGACTGAAAAGATTTCCGGAGGGTTTATGGAAGCATACTGGTACACCTGATAATTTGGACCAAGTTTCAGTGATCTTGGGACATATTTTAACCATGGGAAGTTCAAGGTTAAAAGGTCATAAAAGGGGCACAAGAGGGACTGTGTGAAATTGTCTTTTCTCTCAATTGGTCATTATATACCCGCAAACACTGTAAGTGTCGGGGGGGAGATTAGCGTTGGGCCCTGTTGCCGCCGTCTCGCCGCGCCGCCGGGCTCGCCGCCGCCGCACGGAAACTTTAGGCGTTAGCGCTCTCATTCTTTAACACTTTATCCGAGTGAATCAAAACTTGGTTAAACATTGTCCGTATGAGTAAAATCTGGATAAGTTCGAAAATGGGCTTATTTCTATATTTGCTGCCCTCTATTTTGCAGGTTTGCCGCAAAATTTTCAGTTTGGACGATTTAACGAAACGTGGTAGTTGAGGGTAGTTGTTGGAGCCACCGAAAGCATGGCGACAATTTCAGGTCATCCAGGTCAGGTTGCATTCTTGAAGCCATGTAGCCTAATTATAGCCAGAAGGTATGTGAATTTTCAAACTTCATGGATTTTCATGAAAACTTGTTGTGAATAGGGCCAACTATCAAAGCGATGAATTTTCCTAATGTCGCCGAGGTCACTGGAGGTCATCTTGCCTGACTAATTTGCAGATAGTTGGCCCAATTAGCAATTAGGCAAATTTATAAATTGTTGGATTTCACGAAACTTGTTAGTTGGACCTTCTAACAGTACCGATAAATTATTCAATTGCGTTTGAATTGAAATCACTGAAGTTCATTATGTGTGTTTAATTTACATATTCGTTAGCATAATTAGAATAATTAATGCAATATTTTCTCAACTTTAAGGATTTTGACGAAACTTTGTAAATAGACCTACAACAAGTCTGTCAATTCAATTGCAAATCAGATCACTGGAGGGTAAATTTGTGGGGACTAATTTGCATATTGTTATCCTGATCAGTCCAAAATGAGAGTTTAAATACTTTTTTCGCAATAAATTGGGCATGTTCATTGGAATGCCATTGCTTCTAGGAGTGATGCCTCACATGGGGAATAACAATTTTTATAAGAGCCGCCATGTCATTGAAGGTCATTAAAGGTCACTGAGGGGTTCGAAGAAACTGATTTTAGTACTTTTCCGTGAATAGCACTGGGTTTGTGTTCATCAGATGCAAAATGACTCCTAGCAGTGCATTTATGCACATGGAGAGTAACATTCTCATAAAAAACTGTCATATATTAACGCGTCATCGGAGGTGCCACTTAGGGCGTCAAAAACTGTTTTTTGGCTATAATGGAGAATTGAATGTGCGAAGCTGGATGTGCACAATTGTATCTTAATTGTGACATGGCATGGGTTATGCACCTCTGACCTGAATTTGACCTCTGTCGGGTGGCGTCATGTGGTTTAAAGGTCGAATCTGAATTATAAATGTGCGTATTTAAAGAGTTAGGGCAAAAAAATAGAAAACTGGTCATTTTTGGATATGTGATTGTTCTTTATGGAGAGAAACAACTCCCGCTTCGAGCGGACACTTACTTTGGTAGTTACAAGGCGGTCAAGTTCATTTTATCTTTTTTGCAATAACATTGGACATGTTAATGGAATGCAATATGCCTTCAGGAGGGATGCATAATATGGAGTGTAACAATTTTCATCACAAACCGCCTGTCATTGAAGGTAATTAAAGTTAACTTAGGGGTAAAAACTGATTTTAGTACGTTTTCTGCAATAGCACGGGGTGGTTCATCAGAATGCAAAATGCTCTAGGAGCATGGATGATAATCATGGAGGGAGTAACCAATTTTCAAAAAACGGGTCTATACAATAATGGTCATTTCGAGGTCACCTTAGGGGTCAAAAACTGTTTATTGGGTATAATCGGAGAATTGAATATCTGCGAAGGCGGGATGGCTCACCATTGTGATAGAATTGTTGACTACATTGTGTGGACCTCTGACCTAATGTGACCTCTGATCGGCAGTCGGTCATGTGGTAAAGGTCGAATCTTGAATAAATGTGCTTATTTTAGGAGCACCCATTACCTGTACACGTTGTCGCCTTCACAGGCTATAAATGGCTGCTTTCTACGAATATTGTACGGTTTCATGTTCACCAAATTTATTGAATAAGAGATGCGGGGAGCTAGACGTCTGGCAGTTTACCCGCCCGCATTTTTAGTTCTTTGATGGAGTTGACCCCCAAACTGAGTAAAGTTTATGACTGTAAGACATCTTTGGACGACATGAAGATCAAGGTCAAAGTCATTACAGGGGCCCAATAGGCTATTGTTTGCAAAAACTGCCTTCTGGCCTGCTGAGATTTGAACATGGTATTGTTCATTGCTGTGTTGTACAGTGACGTTAGTCGAAGAACTTGATGTTCCGGGACTGTGCAGGCGTCCAAAATCTGCACTCTGCACGTTAAACTTAGGTTTATATTATGGATTGATAGAAAAGAGGAGGTCATGTCAAAACCCACACGCCTAAAAGTTTTCAAACTTTTACTTCTGAGGACTGAAATCTATGACAGCACAGGGGCGGCCGGATCATTGCAAAGCCCCGCCCATAGACTCTACACAGTACTGCTGCATAGTATACAAGATGATTATATCCCCGCGACCACTGGAAGTGTCCGGGGATTATGGTTTTGGGTGTAGCCGCCGTCCAAGGCTCCGCCGCCGGAAACTTTAGGCGTTGCGCATATCTTAACGCTTTAAACGATTGATCTGAAACTTGGTACTCATGTCCCGCCCTGGTGAAATCTCGGATGAAGTTTGAAAGTGGGGCATCACTGAATGCTGCGGGGCCGCTAATTTGCATTTAATTTACGTGAAATTTTCAAGTTAGTCGGATTGAACGAAACTGGTGGGTAGGGACTATAGTTGTCCCGAAAAAGGTGGTGAGGTTCATTCAAGGACATCGGAGGGAGTAAAATTTGTGAATTTTTTGCGATTTTCCAAAACTTTGCGGATTGAAGAAAACTTGGTTGGGTTCGGGACTATTGTGATCCAAAAAAATGTGGAGGTCATTTCAAGATCATAGGAGGTCAAATTTGCGGAATTTTTTTTGCGATTTTCCAAAATTTGTCGGATTTGAACGAAACTTGGTTGGTAGGGACTATTGTTGATCCCAAAAAATGTGGAGGTCATTCCAAGATCATCGGAGGTAAAATTTGCGGAATTTTTGCGATTTTCCAAACTCTGTCAGATTTGAACGAAACTTGATGATGGGGGGGCTGCTTACATTCAAAAGTCATTTCAAAGCCCTCATGTGTCAAATTTGCAAAATCATGGTGCGCGCCTATTGACCTCCATGGCTTATTAGCAAGTAACTTTGTTTGGTGTATGAAGTTTATTTTGGCTTCTGACCAAAATGGGGGGTTATGGGGGTGGTTTGTTCGATACTTCTTCCCTATGATTGCTCAAAAGCGGGGATATACACGGGGAGGTTTGCCCGATTTACCAAGTCAAGTTCTAATATTTTTGTGAACAAAGTTTTCATTAGCTCGAATCAGCTTGAGCTACAGGGTATTGTGATCCACAAGTCTCCACTCCATCTATCTATTCAGCCATTCCGTCCATATTTGCCTTCGTTTGGCCCGTGTGCGCTTGGTCTTTGAGGGATGTGACCCACACTTTTCGATTTCGAGAGGTATTCATGACATTAATCACGGCAGCCTTCTTTCTCCACACCAGTACAGAGCTGGCAGCCAGTTGTATGTACTCCTCACACAATTATCAAAAGTGGAATTGTTATTTTACTATGATGCTGATGGCTTGGCTTTAGCGTGTATGGTGATCAGATAAACTAAAGTCAGTTACCGCTGGTGAAATCCAGCACGACTCACAGGACAGGAGGTCAAATATATGAAATTTAAAAGTGACTCTCAGAAATAATCAGAATATAGTCACTAGAACTTTGTTCAGCTATAAATTACTAATGATTTTGATATAAAAGGAGAGTGATTGGGAATTCAACCTTAAGTTTTGTTTACAGCTAAGTAAAAAAGGAGCGTGGCCTACTGGACAATTATCTCCCCGTATACCCACGATCAATCCATTGTGCCCAAGAAAAGATGCTTGGAATGCTAGCACATTGACAGCCATAGCTTCAGTTCTCAAACTTGTTTCAGAGTTATCAGAGAGGAGTGCCTATGTGTTGCTCTGTTGTGTGCCTATTAATACATGGCTTGGACACAATCTTCAAAAGCTAATTGGTGTCCAATTTCGGCAGACTGGTTCGTTGACATCAATAGAAGATAGCAAAAGTCATTGTGTTGCATGTTTCCTTTTTTGATGCCGAATAGATCAGTGTTGGTCAGCTGGCCTTGTGTTTCCCTGTTTCCAAAGGTTTTAAAATACAACTGGGCCAGTGTGGGGGAGACAATGGCCCATGGGTAAGTGTGGGGAAGTTGGATTGGGTGGCAATGTAAAGGCAATGGTTTCACATGTGTCTATTTGTAAGGGGCAATGCCTAATAGGCAATGGTTTCACATTTGTCTATGTGTGAGGAACAATGCCCAATAGGCAAGGTTTCACATATGTCTATGTGTGAGGAACAATGCCGAATAGGCATGGTTTTTCAATTTGTCTATGTGAGGGAACAAATGCCTAAGGGCAATGTTTAACATGTTGTCTTGTGTAAGGGACCAATGGCACTAATAGGCACTGGTTCCACATGTGTCTAGTTGTAAGGGACAATGACTATAGGCAATGGTTTCAAGGGTTATGTGTAGGGGCAGTGCCTAATAGGCAATGTTCCACATGTGTCCATGTGTAAGGGACAATTGCCTAAATAGGCAATGGTTTCCACATTTGTTATGTGTGAGGAACAATGCCCAATAGGCAATGGTTTCACATGTGTCTATGTGTGAGGAACAATGCCTAAAGGCAAATGTTTTCACAGTTGTCTAGGTGTGAGGAACAATGCCCAATAGGCACTGGTTTCACATGTGTCTATGTGTGAGGAACAATCCCTAATACGCAATGGTTCCGGGTTAATGTGTTAGGGACCAGCTAGCAATAGTTTCACTTGAAAGGGTGCAACCACTGTATGGAAGTTGGGGAGTCACGATGAAAACATTTCGTGTGTGAAAAGACTGTGACGTGAAAGATGTATGGAAGACTTCCTGGAAATGGTTGGTCTATGTGTTAGGGAATGCTCAGGCAAATGTTCACTCAAATATTTCATGTTCATGGACAATCCTCAAGCAATAGTTCCACTCGTGTACCTATGTGTTAGGGACAATGCTCAATTGTTTCACACATGTATAAGTTGTAGGAAACCAATGCTTGGGATGGATTGATTAGTGGTTCACAAAGTGGCTATATTTTCGAACAAGCATCACACCTATTTTGGCTGGCGAAGGCTGGGTTCCTTGGCAATTTGTAAGGGGCATAATAGGCAGACGTCGAATTCCTTCAGTAATACTGCACATGCAATCCAAATATACATAATACTGATAGATTTTAGCTACTCACAGGCTTGAGCCTTGATCTGGGGAGGGGGAAATTCCCAAACATTCGCATTGAACTCTTTGATTATAAATTGGGGAAAAATGGTCTGTCCGCTCTCATCCCTTTCACAACCTCATGTTCAAATTGGATGGTTTTGCCTGTAGAGTTTCTTATGGCTGGATATTATGAAGTGAGGGCTACACAGCGGATAGGCTGTACCCTCTGTTGTTTTAATATGAACAAGGAATTTACCACGTATCTGCCTGCAGGGCATTGTTAGTTTGCTAATAACACTCCCTCAGTCCTGCTACCAGGTATTGATTTGCAGTGGGGTTGAAGAACAAACTTGATGGACTGGAGGGGGTAAACTTTGTTATATATCTTGGTACCCATTCAACCCAGAAAATTGAAGAGGCTAACACCCACCACCAAAGGCTACCACCCCAAAGCAGCTGGTAAGGTCCCCTCCCCCCCCCCATCCCCCAGCATACTATATGTAGCTATTGGACCAGGCAAAGACCGACTGGTTATTCCTTATTGGACAGCTGTATTTTGTTGGGTGTATCACCTATAAAATAAAGGCCAATCCATTGATAAACACGGCCTATACTGGACAACGGGCATGTCGAGAGGAGATAAAAATATGTTGGGTTCTTGTGATCCTGCAAACCGACTGTGGCATCAGTCAGCCATAATCAAGCCTGAAAGGAAAATGTCCCCCAAACCCTTGTGTTGATATGCATGAGACATGCACAACATAATGGCACTGATCTCCACCACCCAAACATTCTCCACCCAGAATTTGTCTCTGCCAGCTTCCCTGCAGTCCGGTACATGTTACACATACCAAAAGTTGCTTTTGCTTGACCTAAAGCGCGAATAGTCCGGCCAAATTAAGTACGCTTTCTGTTGTTAATGTAAAGAGAATGAACGTTCATTCAAATATCACGTTGTCACAGTTATAGACTGTTTGGTTGGGAAGAGATCCTCAAATTTCATATTAATTTTGTTGATTTGGGCAAACTGGCAACCTTTTTATGATGTCAATCTACCAATTATAAGGAAAGTTAGACATATTTTCTTTTTCTTCAAAAATTTGGTAGATTGAAATAATCATCAACTGTGCCCTATTTGCAAAAATTTGCCAACTTAGCAGTGATAATTATAACCTTTTAAAAAATCGTAACTTTACGAACATGATATGAAATGAAACAAAAGTTGATGGCATCATTTTCAATACACGTCATGTGACATCTAATATTTTTGGCGAGACTTGTCATTCAAGTGCAGTCGCACACTCGGCACAGGTACATTTTCAGCCCAAACCGCTATGCTGGTTGAGCTATGATTCATGCATGTTTGCGATATCATCTATCTATCTATATATCTATAATCTATCTATTATCGATCTACTCTCCAGTGTGTCTATCTATCCAGTGGTCGTCCATAATTGCCTTTTTGGCTCACAAACAGTCTTCTGCATGCATATGAATGTTGACCAAACTTGGACCATTATGTTGGAAAATTTTTTCAAATGTATCTCCTAAGCTAATTTCAATGCACAGTGCTGATGTTCAGACGTAATGATGGTTCTAAAACCACAGCCGTACCTCTTCAGCCAGGTGCCCAGGGCCCAGCGGATTTAGGACCCAAGGCCCAGTGTGGGTCCTGGGGCCCATCAGTGGAATTACGCAGGGACAAAATGCTTCTCGCTTTTTCTTAGGAAATTTTGGTGCACAGTGTGACATTCGGTCATAATGATAGTCTAATAAGCCCGACAGAGACAGCCGTACCTGAGGGCGTTCAGGAATTAATTGGTCCAAGATCCCACTTTGGGCCCAAGGGCCCATTTTATGAAATTTTCATGCCATCATACTTGAAATGCATTTCCTCCCACACGCTTCAATGATTTCATTACTGTAATGGTTTCTTGAGTAGAGGGCCTGAGGAGTGTTGGTTTTGAGAATTTTGGGCTCACGCCGTTTGGGCCGAGGGCCCATTATTGAATACCGCTAATCTTATCTCCTACATTCTGTTGCACAGTTGCTATTACTCGGTCATAGTGATAGCCTAATAGCATACCCTTTTTTTTCCCCCCTGTTGCCTAGACTTAGTACCAGGCCCCGTGTGGGCCCTGGGGCCATCATGTGGGCCAATGGGCCATGTTATTTAAACTGCCTTCTTGGCCTCATGATCTTGAACATCATCACCATGAGGGGTGGGGTTGTACATTTGTCTTGGTACAGTTGTTGTGGGTTTGAGCTTCACCATCATATGCTCCGTAGTTTTCCTTTTCAAATAGGCTGCCATTCCTCTTAGTCAATATAATGCTCCATGGTGCAGAAGCTTTGATCCTTCCACTGCCTAGTTATATCCCCGCACACTGTAAGTGTTCGGGATTATGTTTTTGGCCGTGTGCCGCCATCTCTTCCGCCGCCGCCGGCTCCGCCGCCGCCGCCGGCCGGCCGCCTGCCGGAAACTTTAGGCGTTAGCGCTTTCTTCTTTAACACTCATTTGATTGACCCAAAACTTGGTAAACATGTCCGTATGAGTAAAATCTTCGGATAATTTCGAAAATGGGCTATATCGATATTTGCTGCCCTTATTGGGCAGGTTTTTGGCGAAATTTTCAAGTTCGTGCGATTTACACTAAACGTGGGTTGTGGGTAGATGGTGGAGCCGAAAAACATGGCGACAATTTCAAGTCACCGAGGTCAAGTTTGCAATTTCTTTGGCCAGTACCTAATCATAGCATAATGTATGTTAATTTCAAACCCCATTGGATTTTCATGAACTTGGTTGATATGGCCAATAAGTGCAGATGAATTTTCCCAATGTGGCCGAGGTCCTGGAGGTCATCTTGCATGATAATTTGCATAAGTTGGCCCAATAAGCATTAGGCAAGAATTATAAAACTTTGTTTGATTTCACGAAACTTGGTAGTAGGACCTTCTAACAGATCCCGATAAATTTATTCAATTGCCTTGAAATCACTGAAGGTCATTATGTGTGTTTAATTTACATATTAGTTGCTAATTAGAGTATATGTCAATTATTTTCTCAACTTTTAGGGATTTTTGTACGAAACTTTGTGTGATAGGGCCCTACTACAGTCCTGATAAATTTTTTCATATCATCAAGATCACTGAGGAAATTTGTGGGACTAATTTGCATATTAGTTGTCCTGATCAAAGTTCAATTTTATACCTTTTCCGATAACATTGGACAATGTTCATTGGAATGCAATATGCGACTAGGAGTGGATGCATCACATGAGTGTAAACAATTTTTCATAAAAACCGCCAGTCATTGAAGGTCATTAAGGTCCCTTAGGTTCAAAACTGATTTTAGTACTTTTTCGGCAATAGAACTGGGTGTGTTCATCAGAATGCAAAAGCTCCTAGGAGTGGATGTATCACAGGAGAGTACAATCTCATAAGAACTGTAAATATCCTTAAATGTCATTCGGGGTCACTTGGGGTCAAAAACTGTTTGTTGGCTATAATCGTAGAATTGAATATCTGCTAAGGCTGGAATGGTTCCCATTGTGGTATGATTGTTGACCTGCATTGTGTGACCTCAGACCTGAATTTGACCTCGTCGGGTGGTCAGTGGTTAAAGGTCGAATCTTGAATAATGTGCTTATTTAAGGAGTTACGGTGCAAAAAAAAGTAGAAACTGGTTAATTTTTTGGATATGTTGATAGAGCTTCATTGCTTTATGGAGGGAAACAACCCCTCGTCGATCGGACAATTCCTTTGGTAGTTACAAGGGTCAAAGTTCCATTTTATACCTTTTTCCGCAATAACATTGACTGTCATTTGGATGCAATATGCTTCTAGGAGTGGATGCATCACATGGAGTGTAACAATTTTCATAAAAACCGCATGTCATTGAAGGTCATTTAAAACTGTCCACTTGGGTCAAAAACTGATTTTAGTACTTGTTTCGCGGCAATAGAACTGGGTGTGTTCATAAGAATCAATGTCTCCTAGGATTGATGTATCACATGGAGAAGTAACAATTGTGCATAAGAACTGTCCATCATTAAAGGTCATTCGGGGTCACTTAGGGGTCAAAAACTGTTTTTTCTGGGCTATAATCGGAGAATTGAATTCTGCGGGCTGGATGGTTCACCATTGTGATATCATTGTTGACCTGCATGTGGTTACCTCTGACCTGAATTTGACCTCTTCGGGTGGTCCATGTTGGTTCAGGTCGAATCTTGAATAAATGTGGCTTATTTCAGGGAGTTTACGGCAAAAAAAGTAGAACTGGGTTTTATTTTTGATATGTGATAGAGCTTCATGTGCTTTATGGAGGGAACAACTCCCGCTTCGATCGGACACTTACTTTGGAATTTACAAGGGGTCAAATTTCAATTTTATACCTTTTTCGCCCTAATAACATTGGACATGTTCATTGGGATGCAATCTGCTTCCCCCCCCAAAAAAGATAAAAAAATTATTTGTTAAAAAAAACCCCCCCAACAGACCCCCCAACAACACTCCAAAAGGAAAACAAAACAAAAAAAAAAACAAACCTAGGAGTGGATGATCACATGGAGTGTAACAATTTTTCTAAAAACCGCTATGTCATGGAAGGTCATTAAAGTTCACTTAGGGGTCAAAAGATTTCAGAACTTTTTCGGCAATAGACAACTGGGTGGTGTTCATCTAAATGCAAAATGCTCCTAGAAGTGGATGTAATCACATGGAGAGTACAATTCTCATAAAATCTGTCATATCATTAAAGGTCATTCGGGGTGCACTGTAGGGTTCAAAAACTGTTTGTTGTCTATAATCGGAGAATTAATATCTGCGAAGGCTGGCTGGTTCACCATTTTGATATAATTGTTTACCTGCATGTGTGTGACCTCATGGGGGGGGGGGGGGGGGGGGGGGGGGGACAAAAGGGGGGGGGGGGGGGGGGGGGGGGGGGGGGGGGGGGGGGGGGGGGGGGGGGGGGGGGGGGGGGGGGGGGGGGGGGGTGGTGACCTGAATTTGACCTCTGTCCGGGTGGTCATGGGTGGTTAGAGGTCGAATCTTGATATGTGCTTATTTAAGGAGTTTACCGGGCAAAAATAGAAACTGTTATTTTTGGTTATGTATTGGGCTTTGGTGCTTTATGGAGGGAACAACTCCCGCTTCGATCGGTTACTTACTTTGGTATTTGTTACAAGGGTCAAAGTTCAATTTTATACCTTTCTCGCAATAACATTGGACATGTTCCTTGGAATGCAATATGCTTCTAGGAGTGGTGCAATCACATGGAGTGTAACAATTTTTCATAAAACCGTCCATATCATTGAAGGTCATTAAAGGTCCTTAGGGGTCAAAACTGAGTTTAGTACTATTTTTCGGCAATAGACTGGTGGGTTTCATCATAATGCAAAATGCTCCTAGGATGGATGGATCACATGGAGAGTAACAATTCTCATAACACTGTCATATCATTAAGGGTTCCTCGGGTCACTTAGGGGTCAAAAAACTGTTTTTTTGGCTCTAATCGGAGCTTGAATTCTGGGAAGGCTGGGGATGGTTTCACCATGTGATATAATTGTTGACCGCATGTGTGTGACCTCTGAACCCTGAATTTGACCTCTGTCGGGTTGGTCATGTGGTTAAGGTCGAATCTGATAAATGTGCTTATTAAGTGAGTTACTGGCAAAAAAAATTAGATACTGGTTATTTTTCGATATTGTGCTTAGAGCTTGTGTGCTTTATGGAGAGAAACAACTCCCGCTTCGCTCGTACACTTCCTTTGGTAGTTACAAGGGTCAAATGTTCAATTTTATACCTTTCTCGCAATAACATTGGCCATGATCATTGGAATGCAATATGCGACTAGGAGTGGATGCATCACATGGAGTTTGACAATTTTCATAAAAGCCAGCCATATCATTGAAGGTCATTAAGGTCACTTATGGGCAAAACTGATTTTAGTAACTTTTTTCGGCATAGCACTGTGTGTGTTCATCAGAATGCAAAATGCTCCTAGAGTGGATGTATCACATGGAAGTACAATTCCATAAAAACTGTCCATATCATTAAGGTCATTCGGGGTCACTTATGGGTCAAAAACTGGTTTGGGGCTATAATCGGAGAATTGAATATCTGGCGAAGGCTGGATGTTTCACCATGGTGATATAATTGTTGACCTGCATGTGTTTGAACCCTCTGGAACCTGAATTTGACCTCTGTCGGGTGGTCATGTTGGTTAAAGGTCGAATTTTGAATAAATGTGCTTATTAGGAGTTCCGGCAAAAATTAGAGAACTGTATTTTTGGATTGTGGATAGAGCTTTTTCATGTGCTTTATGGAGGTACACCCTCCCGCTTCGTCAGACACTTTACTTTGGTAGTTACAAGGGGTCAAGTTCAATTTTATACCTTTTTCGCAATAACTTGGACATGTTCCATGTGGATGCAAGATGCTTCTAGGAGTGAATGCATCACTGGAGTGTAACAATTTTCCATAAAAACCGCCATGTCATTGAAGGCATTAAAGGTTACCTTAGTTCCAAAACTGATTTCAGAACTTTTTCGGCAATAGCACTGGGTGGGTTCATCAGAATGCAAAATGCTCCTAGGCTAGGAGTGGATGTATCACTGGAGAGTAACATTCTCATAAAAACTGGTCATATCATTAAAGGAAGGGTCATTCGGGGTCACTAGGGGTCAAAAACTTTTTTTGGCTCCTATCGGAGAATGAATATCTGCGAAGGCTGGATGGTTCCCACCTTTGTGATATAATTGTTGACCTGCATGTGTGTGGCGACCTCTGACCTGAATTTGACCTCTGTCGGGTGGTCTGTGGTTAGAGGTCGATCTTGAAAATAAAATGTGCTTATTTAAGTAGTAACGGCAAAAAAAAATAGAAACTGGTTTAATTTTTGGATATGTGATTGAGCTTGTGTGCTTATGGAGAGAAACAAACCCCGCTTCGATCGGACACTACTTTGGTAGTTAACAGGGGTCAAATTCATTTATACCCTTTCTCTGCATAACTTGGACATTCATTGGAATGCAATATGCGACTAGGAGTGGATGCATCACATGGAGTGTAACAATGTTCATAAAAACCGCCAAGCATTGAAGGTCATTAAAGGTCACTTAGGGGTCCAAAAACTGATTTTATACTTTTTTTTCCTGCTAGCACTGGGTGTGTTCATCAGGTTGCAAAATGCTCCTAGGAGTGATTGTATCACATGGAGAAGTAACATTCTCATAAATCCTGTCATATCATTAAAGGTCATTCGGGGTCACTTAGGGGGTCCAAACCTGTTTTTTGGCTATACTCGGAGATTGATACCTGGGTCGAATGCTGGATGTTCACCATTGTGATATAATGTGTGTGACCTGCATGGTGTTCCCTCTGACCTGAATTCGACCTCTGTCGGGTGGCCATGTGGTTAAAGTCGAATCTTGAATAAATGTGCTGATTTAAGGACGACCTTTACGGGGCTGTAGGATTTGCCTCATACAATTAACAAGTGCATTATGGAATGACCACTTTTACCGTACCCGTTGTGCTCACAAGTCTATGAATGTCTTCTTTCCACGAATTTTGTCCCGGTTTCATGTTCACCAATTTCTTTGAAGATGAGAGATGCGGGATATATAGTCTGGCGGTTAACCGACGACATTTTCTAGTTTCTATTTGAATGAATAACTACTATTAACATGAGATATCAGTTCAATTCAATTATGTGTACTAACTTGATTGCCACCTCTCACGGATTCCCTGAATGATCCTCTCCTATTTCGGCCCTTACAAGGGTCCCGCAACTTATTATTAGGCAGGAAATAGGAGTGACTTAGAGGGCAGGCATGTAACTTAGAGGAAGGGGGGGGGTGGCACCCTGAAACTGGTTTATTCTCTGAGAACCTGGAAGTTGGTCTCTTACTCTTAGTGCCTCAAGTGAAGTCAAGTCGGCGTGTAGCTGAGAGGAACATTGGTAGTACAGGAAATGTGGCCATCGAATCGTGAATGCGGAAACACACTGGAAGGAAGAAACACCTCCACCCTACCTCCCCACCCCCGTGTAGGGTCCTGCCTACAGGCAGCCAAAAGAGGCTTGTACAGAAAAAGCTCATATAAGTAAAAAATCATACCAGTCCAAAGAAGTCCCCCCCCCATAAAAGTTGGGTACATGCTCCTGAAGGCAATCTTGGTCCAGTGCAAAAGGATCCATTTTGCAATCAGGTGGCATGTGTATCTGTGTGTCTATCTATGCACCCTTTGTGAACATGACTGATTTATGTAAGAAATAGAGAGAACATATGCTATGTTGTAGGTTGGCCATTTGGAGTACATCATCCAAAGTCTTTAGAGTTCTGTAAGAGGTCTCACCTGAGAGAGACGAGATTCCTTCAAGATTCAAGTCTAGTGTTGAGACTTTTTATTTTGATATTTAGGCTTTTTGTAACTATTCGTCTTTGTCATTGTTTGACAAAGCAGTTGAGTATTTCTTATGGAACACACAGTTGTTGAAGCGGCCGTCACTAGGCAAGGAATCACTCTACACTGTTGCATACTTGTTCCTGATTCACAGCTGGGGCATTCTTTTCTCCCATCCTGCCGACTACACCCCCGTCTGCACCACTGAGCTGGGAGCTGTGGCCAAACGAGTTGGGGAATTTGGGGAGAGGAATGCAAATTGATTGCTCTCTCCTGCGACACTGCAGAAAGCCACAATGGCTGGATTAAGGTACGGACAGAAGGGAATATATGATGGCTCCCTAAGTGGTATGCAGTTATTTTCACACGTGAAAGTCACACATTTCTCCCAACATCATTAATAGGCAGTCTAACAAATTACCTCACAGTCTCCATCAAAAATGTTGTTTAACACACTCCATGAGCAGCGTTTGAAATAGTGCCGGTCTCTTGTGTAGCAATTTGGGGAGGAACTGTTGAAAACCTATGAGCTGTCTATAGTTTTGTGTACAAACTGCTGGCTACGCCCTTTCCTAAAGTGTGTTGTAGCAATCTTGCTCATTTGAGGAGTCATTTCCTCATGCTCACCAGCTATTTCAAAACACTGTCCATGGAGTGTTGAAATTAGTGGAAAGAAAGGCTTTTAGACAGTGTCTGATATTGATTGATAGAGACCCAAGCTAACCATCTCTAATTGAGTAAGTTTACTCATTCTGTGGAATTAGTATATGGTTGGTTGGTGGACACAGCATGCTGGAATGGTGAATTTTATATTCCAGTAAACATTACAACAAATAAATGTATGAACTGCTTCACCTATGATGCTCTCATTTTATTATAATTTGATCTAATCATCTTCAGGACATACAGGATTACTCTTCTCTCAAGAGCTTCTCCTTCCCCATCTCCGCCGTTCCAAGGGGACAGCTGGCGGTCCAAGTTTGGCTGCTGGCCCAGAGGAGAAGGAACAAGGCCGGTCCTGCCCCTCACTGCCAGATGTGTACGTAGTAATATATAGTTTGAAGTTGAGTATCGACTATCCACATGCTCATTGATTATCCCTCCCTGCCCGTTTTAAAATAGGAGTCTTCCCCAAGGTTTATTGGGCTTTTCCTCGAAACTGTTAAAGTTGTATGTCCTTGGAAAGGCTTGGAGGCAAGGTAGTTCATGATCTCCCCAACGGCCTTTGCAGTATGTTTCAATGCTCTCTTAGAGCAACTTTGCTGGAGCATATCACTCCTGGAGTATCCCAACATATGAATGAGAATGGAAAGTTTCAATTTTGTGATCAAGTTCCTTTTTTCCTGCCCCACAGTGTTTACGTTTTGGCTTCGTGCTCTGTTTCTTGGAACCCTTGAGAGAGTGTTGAAGAAAGTATCGTTGGTTGGTATGTTTCCTCTAGAATTGACGTGCAACTCTATAACCGTACATATAATTAGTGGTTTCAGAGGAAGAGTAAACGTGTGGAATAGTGGGGGTGTTTGAAACCTTGAAAGAATTCAAGACGTGGCATGTTGCTGGAAAAGTTGTCTTAAGATTGGTGGAATCTTTGCGACGTCCCTCCCTGTGATCAACCGTTACGACGGGTCATGTTGGCTCTCACAGGTGTGGCTTCAATCCTAGCGTCCCCTGCTCTCCTCCTATGGTCGCTCATGTGGACAACAACGCTTGATCTGGCAACGTCATATTGTTACGACGAACCCAACATCCTGAGCAATACGCCTGTGACTCGAGAGACGGCAGATTGCTGGCTTTACTGCAATCCAAAAACTGGAAAACAGTCCTACTGTCGGAGCCAGGTCCTGAATCCACATCTCCTTGAGGGTTGGGAGACGCGGATCATGACCGTTGTACTAATTACCCTCATGCCATGTTGAGTGTAGTTAGACATACCTCATCACATACGATTCAACCCAGTCCGCTACTGAAGCAACTGTTTATTTCAACCATGATTTATGGGGAATGCAACTGATTACAGTATAAATAAGATCATCAGCCTCAGTGGCCGATAGATTTACATGGATAAATAATATCATTCAGCCCTCTGGCGATGATATCAAGCTACAAGATTCTGTACCTCCTGAAAGCCAAGGGTGCTCATGAACACTTCGCTTGTTTGCCTTTCCTTGCCATGGAACGGTCCTACGTTGAAATTGTTACAACGTTTTTTTGTTGTCTCGTCATTCCAACTTTCCTGATTTTCTGGTCATGCCAGACACACTCCTCCTCTAGTTGATAACACTGCTGTAGTTAGTAGTGAAACCCAAAATGTAGTGTGAATGGTGCTGCCTGGTATTTTTCACTTTGGTAGGGGAAAAAAGGGAATTTGTGTTCATAAAAATGATACACCCCTAGGGGATACCTACTTATATAAGTTTGCCCTGGTGGTGTTCTATTAAGGGATAAACTGCACTGTGAGACTTTTACTGGCGAATAAACAGGCGAGACTCTGATTTAGGTAAATAACGAACGAGGCGCAGCCGAGTTCGTTTTAAGCTAAATCGAGTCGAGACTGTGTTATGAACCAGTAAAATTCACTGCCCCCCCCCTGTAGTTTATTCCTATTCTACACTACACAACCCGCAAATCCAGAATTATCCAAACGCTTGGAGATTATCTATATCTCTAGATCTAATATATTTGATCTCTAAACATAAAAGCAGCTCGGTAACAATTGCGTTGGTTCAATCGAAGTAAATGGCATTTGCGGACCACACACAGAAGATTAACAGTGCGTGCTGTGTGTACTTTTTCCAACTGAGACGCAATACAAACCACGCGTGCAAACGGAGGTTCTGCGCGTGTGAACATGGCGTTCGCCAATTCAACGAGCGACGCGTCGTTTCGCTCGTCTGTATTCCGTTGAGACAGTGCGCCCTTTGAAGAGCGCGTACTGAAAGCCGGATCTGCGCGTGTAAACAAAACTTCCAAAGCTCACGCACTTACATTCGCGTATCAACAATAGTACTGCGTCTACTTAACACGCATCAACTCGAGCAGTATTCGTTGTGTGTTACTCTGAACAAGCTGACTTATTGCAAAAATAATAGTCCGCTACGTGTTTGTGATTACCCAATCAGAATCCTGAATTTGCAATAACGGATGGCTTGGGGTTGTATATGTTGTATAGAGCGCAAGAAGGTCCTTCTCAATTGACACAGGTACCCACCTATTTCATTTGCCCTGGGGGTGTCTATGTTGTATATAGCGCAAAGGTCTGCTCAATTTGACCACAGGTACCCACCTATTCAGTTTGCCCTGGTGTGGTGTTCTATGTTGTATAGAGCGCAGAAGGTCCTGCTCATTGACACTGTACACACCTATTCATTTTGCCCTGGGGTGGTGTTCTACCGTTGATGGCACAGAAGGTCCTGCTCAATTGACACAGGGAACCATCTATTCATTTTTGCCCTGGGTTGGTGTTCTATGTTGTATAGATGCAGAAGGTCCTGCTCAATTGACACAGGTACCCATCTATTCAGTTTGCCCTGGGGTGGTGTCTATGTTGCTAGATTGCAGAAGGTCCTGCTCAATTGACACAGTTACCCATCTATTCAGTTTCCCCTGGGGTGGTGTTCTACTGTTGTATAGAGTGCAGAAGGTCCTGCTCAATTGACACAGGTACCCATCTATTCAGTTTGCCCTGGGGTGGTGTTCTATGTTGTATAGAGTTGCAGAAGGTCCTGCCTCAATTGACACAGGTCCAACTATTCAGTTTGCCCTGGGGTGTTGTTCCTAGTTGTATAGAGCGCGAGAGTTCTGCTCAATTGGACACAGGGTACTCAGTATGGAATTTTTGAAGCAAAATACAGCCTGGAGAAGAAGTCCATTTATTTCGTCAAGGCATGGAAAATGCTGGTTTCCTGCACGCTGAGGAGTATGGCCAGACGAAAAATTCACATGCACACTCCAAACCAACCCCCAATGGCGTCATTTCGCTTAAATGATAGCATCCTAGTTGTCACTTTTCAAGAGGGGGGGGGGGGGGGGGCCTAGTCGAGAAGGCCTGATCTAGAATATTGCGACCAATATGCGATTTGGGCACATAAATGGACACACCCAATCAAGGGGAAAGTGTCCCATTTGGACCTTCCAGGTGCACATAAGAAGAAAATTGATGGGTCCAAATAACTGCTGATCTGGGGCCGAGACACTGTACCCATAGTTAGTAACCAGCATCCAGCCATCATATAGCTTTTATCAGCTCCGCTCTTGAATGTGGTATAACCTTAGAATTGCAAACAAATCACTAGGGTGAAATACATGGCCAGGTATTTCTGTGTGGTGAAGTGTAGCCAGGTATTTACTCAGCAGCCATGAAGCTATTATGTATGTTTTCGCTTGAGTTCTATCAGTAATGCTTCGTCAAAATCACTGCTCTATGGATGATTACAGGCTGGCAATGCCTGGTTCATGTCAATAGGCATCCTGTACACCCTGTATGTTGAATGGCTCTGCCCCCATGCTGAGCTGGCAATCCTGTAATGCGGCGCATACGTGAGACGTGTCAATCAAGTTCATCAGGGTCACAGAATGCAAGATGCTATACCATGTACGCTGTGTGTGGAGGAATTCATAGTGGGGGGGGGGGGGGGAGAGGAGAGGGAGAGGAAAGGGCAAGGATCTTCCAGTGTTAACTAATAATGTTGTGGACATTAAAGTTTACAGTGTATCTCTAACCAAAGAAGTGGAAGTTGATCAGAGTATGTCAGAATGTATGCAACATACTGCTAGTGTGGGGAATATCAGGGGAGGGTGGGGGAGGGGGTGGAGGAGAAGAGGGGGTGAGAGATGGAGAGAAGCGGGGTGAGAATCTTCCAGTGTCACAAAGATGTGTGGATATTTGAATCTGCAGTGTACTATTTTACGAAAGATATACCGCTATTAGTATATGCTATGCCTAAGCTTTAGGCCGGGAAGGAAATACATGGAAATTTGGTTGATAGTATTTTCACCATCGCCAGACATTTTCATTTGATAGGGGGCGGGGGAGTCTGAGTGGCACAGTGCTTTCACAGGGAGGAGCACTCGGTGGAATGTTGCAAGAAACAAAGGGTTGCCATACAGGCTTTAGGGCAGGAGGCCTTCTATTGGGCTCTCAACCCCCCCCCCCCCTCCGAGTCACGGTTGGTGTGGGATCCATGGAACCCATAATAAAACACTAAGCCAAAACACCCCCCAGGCAATAACTCACAAATAGGCTAGGAGTAGGCAAGACTGGTGGTTTGAGTCACTGACTCGGTTTCACACTTTCCCTTTCTACAACCATGTGTTCCTCATCGGTGCAGACAAGAAACTGAAGCTTCGATCCGTACCCAGCAACCCACTGAAGAAACTTTGAGTAATAGCATCTACGTGATTTAGTTTCATCACACCGAAGTCATGACAGCTACAAAAAATTTAACCTGAAAATAACAAGTCCAGATAAATTGGTGAAAATTTACCGCCGTGGTCCGAATTAGAGAATGAATCAAACAATTGAGCATGTTTAGAACCATCGGACTTAATTGCCCACGCGGGTTAATCATTCAATTGAAATTACCCCAGACAAGCGCAGATCATGTTGCTTATCAACACAGTCTTTTGACCTCTGACTTTCTGGAGTGGTTTGCAACATTGGTAGAGCGTCGGCCTTCCACCCGGTAAGACCGGGTTTTCGATTCCACGTCGAGTCATACCAAAGACTTTAAAAATGGTAAACCTTTGTTGCCGAGGTGGAGGCAAATGGCAAGTTTGCGTCTGCATGTGAATTACCCCTACCCCCACATTAAGGGACCGCCGAAGAGGCATTGCCTCTTCCGTGTACCTGTGAGGGATTCGACGTTACCATAAGTTAGTATCAGGTCTGCATCCTTGCTGGCCTAGAATAGGTTCCGTATCTCGTCTTAGCAGTATACCATCAGAAAATGGAATTGAGAAGATGTTTTCAATTTAAAGTACAATGGCATGCAGGCATATCATCTTCAACTGGCACCGATGGAAGGAGGCATGCAAAACCCCACAATCACCATTGGCGATTGTAGCATGTTCCCCATGTAAGTTTTTTTTTCTTTAATTAATTTCACCTTATGACGTCCGGAATAAGATGCAAAGGTCCCCTATTGACGTTTAACACAGTGATGCGGATATTTTGCCATTTGCATTTTACCATCAGGATCCCATTGTTTGTTATTTTGTCACTTTAAGTTGGTAGAGATACAGTTATCGGATTGACTTTTGCCTTACAGATGAGTCCCCGGTACCTCTTGGACTACAGGGCACATTGGTGCAATAGGCGAATTGTCTCCTTTTCAACACTCGAATTCTGCCTGGAATTCTTTCTGAGGGTTGGGTTTCCGCCTGAGTATACTAGATTAGATTACCAAAATAGCCATGTTAGGTTGACATGACCCTTGTACTCAAGGGTGGGTTACCCTCAAAGTAATGAAACCCTTTGTTTACAAATACAAACAACTGCTGCTCTATATAGAATAAACATGCATTCTTCTCCACCCACATGAGATCATCCGGTCCCTGGATTCGCTGCAGCTGACTGGCTGACAAGAAATGGCCACGCCAGCCAACTGGCAGTAGGGAAAAGAGTTGAACAAAAGTGCTATGCTGGAGAGGGGGGGGGGGGGTAGGAGGGTTTTTGGGGCTGAGGTGAGATGCTCAAACAACAGTAATATTCTGAAGTGAACTTTAATTGATTCCACCAGTGTTTGCAGTTTCCAATCTTCCAATATTCAAAGCCAGTGGACCCAATCATCGCTGTCAGGAAGAAATACGACAAATGGAATGGGGGAGTCGGTGGGAATGGATGGGATTGTCGTTGGTGAATATTCTTACCTGGTCTTGCATCGTTGCCAAATGTCCGCTGATTTGGGAAGGATGGACTTACCATATAAGACACCTCTTCTGGTATATACTGTGGTACAGGTGCGGCCCTCACAAGAGATTTGTACAACTTCCGACTTGTAACTACTTCTTGATCAGTCGTAAAGTTTCCGTTTAATTATTTCCCCCACTTGTTGGCTTTCTTCGTTGCTTTGGCACATTGTCTGTTGAGATTTCATGAAACAATTCCACGTATGCTCCTGGTGGATTCTACCCAGTAGTTCGAATGGAGCTCGGTAAACAGTCAAACGTGTGCTGGCGTGTCCTCGACTTCGAAGACCGATGGAACCGAATCATCGCATATTAAAGTAAAACTTGGGCTGGTCACATTTGTGCAAGTCATAAATCACAGTGTAGATCCTGCATTGTAGTATGTGGTCATAAATTAATTCATTATCAAAATTAATGGAGCATGCACAGGTGGCAGAGGTATACACAAAACTACCCTTCAAAGGCACTAGGGAGGCCTATCACACTTCCTCCACAAGTACTCTCAACAATCACTCGAACTGAACACAACTAGGCCCCACAACCTTGACCACATCGCAGTGTTCGACGAGGCCGCTACAAACTTTCAAGCCGAGGTCACTACCCACCCTTTTTTCAAAGGCCGAGGCTGAGGCATCTCGCTCAAGGCCAATGTCGGTAGAATTGTCACCCTACCTTCAGAACTAAAACAAGCGCATTTTGTAAATGGTCCTCATAGGGGACGTGACCTTTTATACCTTTTCATTACTTACCATGTGCTGAGACTGGTTACGAACGTAACACACAAACCTGTAACATTTGATGCAGACCTGTTTTCATACAAATTTGTGAATCGTAAACCATCACAACTGGCTTGCAGTCTTGATGGGAAGAGATCTGAACAAATCCCTCTGACAGATAGCTCAATTAGAGGGCTGTGAAAAACTACACACGGCACAAGCGTAGTTTGAAACGCTCTTGGTAGCTGCGGACGCAAAATTCCTCTAGCGAATACACTGCATGTTCTTCACCATTCCACATTTATTGTTGGTTCACATTGATTGACCTACTGACATCACTTGGAATGACTTTGAAAACATTCTAGCCACCTGGCCTAATAATTTGCTATTGTGCTCAGCACAACTTTATATGTACCCAGCACAACTCATTCCTGGGCCCTCATTGCCTAGATTCATTCCACCATGGATAGTTCCACCAAGGCTGAAGTCACGCCAGCACCTACATAATGAGAAGGTGATCCAGATCTTTCTACAGAAACTGCCTGTAAGTCCCTCATTGCCTCTATCCATTCCACCTCTGTGCAGACAGATAAATTTAGACAGTCCCCTTCTAGCTGCTGCCGGCTCTGCAGAGCCAGGGTGTTATGTATCAACCCTCCTCTCAACAGAGAGAATCAATGGGAAATGCTGTGGACAAATATTGGGGTCATTAATTGGATTTAATTCAAATCTAATCACACTATGCAAACAATGAAGTAACTCGAAAACCTCGCCAGTGGCATGCCCATCCAGCCACCAAGTTTTTCAACCTGATCGATCAATTTCTGCTGATAAAATGTTCCCATTCTCTTGCTTTTCAGTCTGGTGGGGACTGTATGGTCCTCCCCTCGGTCAAACAAGAGGACACCGCCAAAACTCTCCAAGGGGGGACCGTCAAGAAATTGCCACTCCGGGAAACAGTACATGCGCTTCACCCCAGACCCGTCAGAATTATTATCTGTGTGACTTGACGAGGAGAGTCTTTATATTCGTTTAGTGGATGGTGGATGTTTTTTTTTCAATGTAGTCGGATATAATTGTGAGGAAGGGGAAATTCTTGTTCATATTATTGATAGCCCTGAAAGGTTTCACTGTCAGCAGTGAGTTAACTGAATCGCATGCCAGTAGTGCCTAGAAGGGTTTATATAAAAATATAGTTACATTGCTCTTCTACTTACCCTTCGAGTGCACCCCCCCCCCCCCCTCTGCTATGCTACTGAGTGTCTGGCATTTTCACATAGTACAGGGTTGGCAACCCCATCGCCCTTATCCGTTTGCCATACTATTCGTCTGCAAACGCGTGTTTTTTCAGCATGGCAAAGTTTTACAATTTATGACGAAAGGAAGAAAAAGAAAAGAGCGATGGGGTTGCCAACCCGGTACTATGTTACTACCACAGACTTTGTTACGGCCAGCTTCGCACTACTGGTTCCTTCATCGCGCCTATTCTGTAACTAAGATGCGGTGGTACCGGTTAAGTTGAAAACCTTCCATGGAATTCTTTAAATCACACAGAGGGACTCTCCACAACAGTCAGAATGACAGAAACTCATACAAACCAGGACTTTCTTCAATGCTAGACATATTACAATCGAATTTTACGACAGCAAGAGCATAGTACAGGTTGTCTTCGTGTGAAAGATGAAAAAAAGTTGCCAGATGCTCATTGGTCAGATTCTATTTATTTGACTTTGGTGTTATGGATCACAAAAGACATTTTAAGAGAGCCATTCTTTTCCAGGGCTAACGAAATGTAGACCCTTTCAGGATTTTATGCATAGTTTGGACATGCTCGATAAGTTGAAAGAGGTCAGAGCTGTGTAACCTGTATTACTACGCTGGTGAGGCAGACTGAAAGACGAACAGAATGACGATAGCAAGGACACATTTGTGATTACCTTTTAGTGTACCATAGCCTATTATTTATACGACTGGTTCACAAATATAATAAAGGTGATGGAATCTAGACTCCCCCGTCATACTTATAGTTTAGGTCTGGTACAGAATTTGAATTCTCATAGTCACCCTCTGTGATATTTTTAGATTTGTCGTACCCTGTGTTTGGTTCACTTCTGATCGGCCGTTCAATTGGGACATTATTTGGTCACAATTATGCGGTATGATATTAAAATCAGAATGACGGAGTAAATTAAGTATTGTTTAACAATGTTGGAGGCCTGGATGAATGCATTCCTCTTTTGTAGCAATCACCAGTCGATTTGTTCCAAACTCCTTAAAAATTAGGGTCTAGCCCTGTTTCAAAAGAGGTTTATGGGCCCGATGCGCTAATTGAATAACATGAGGTTGAAATATTTCTCATTGGCTTCTATGATAATGATTTCAAATTGTTCGTTTACTAGACTCGTGCCTGAACAAATCATGCTATGAATTCCAAACAAATTATCTATGCATATCTAATGTCTGCCCTCAGTGCCCTTAACTGTGCTACTTACTCTTCATATCTCATATTCTCTAAACATTCACTGCTTTACAGAAATAAATTTATATGTTTGCTGAAGGACGGGCTCACGTTTTGTTTTTGCTCTTTCTTGGCAATATTTTTTGACCCATTTCGAATCCTTTCGAATCCTGTCTGGATGGCAAAAAAACAGTGGGGGGGGGGGGGGCAGGGTGGAGTTAATGATATTCACACATGGGAGGGAGGCACTTGAACCTTAATTGCTACAGGCATTTCTCAATTATTTGGAGAACAATATACAACACAAAAAAAGGGCATAAAATAATTTACATAATAGGGAGATTTAGATTTCACGACAGCATTGTATGACGTATGTTTTTTCACGTTGTAGACCAAGCCGCGGCTCGCAGTGATGAGGTGCTTTATATCTCTACGACGGGTCAATGTGCCAGTTGCACGATTGTAGACAGCGTATTGCGCGTTCGAGTATTGACTAAAATTCCTGAATTCCGTGGTCAGCCGGTTTGAATGATGCCGCGCGTTGGGTTCACGTTCACGTCATAGGGACACCCGTCGTGGATGTAGTATGGCGGTTGTCGCATGCGCAGTAGTTTTAACATTGCATCATCCGTCGCCGTCGTGAAATCCAAACTCCCTAATGTGTGAGACAGGACAGATAACTGTTTGAACAGAACATGCATCATGCATGTGGGATACCGACTTCATCAGTGCTAAAAAGGCTTATTGACATGGTTTCAAGCGGAGAGCACTGTGCATTGTCAAAACTACGTGTTTTACATGGCTAAGGTGATATCAAGATGACCATTTTTGTTTCTGAAAAAAAAAAAAGTTCATAGAGACTTTGTGACTATGGGCAGCTCTCTGTTATGTTTGGTCAATAGCAGAACTTCTCTGATACCCTAAGGCCGATCTTGATGAAATATCATACTGCAGTTTTTGCTAAAAAAAAAAAAGAAATCTTATGAAAATGAAAGAAATCTTGCCCTCGAACTTGTGTGATTGCCCCGTTGACATCCCCGGTGTTTTTCGGTGCTGCTCTATGTAATATTCCCGAGTGGGTCGTCGCTTGGAAGTAAAATCATGTCAATATTTGACAGTGCCAATATGAATACCATATGGCACTGTGTTGTTCATCTTCATGTGGCTCAATGTAGTTTTTCACTGAAACAATTTTGTGAAAACAATAAGTGGAGGACTATAAGAGAATGAATGAATATCTTTTTTCCTTTGGTAATGTGGATGCCTTCATAATCTCATGACCAAAAGTGAACCACAACCTATGAGTTTCAATTGAAGTTCATCTTGACTCAAATTACCTTGCTTAATATTCAATTCTTGCTTAAATTATGCAAACTAGCCTAGACCCATTTAATGGCCTCGGTGAACCTGGATTTGTTTAAAATTTTTGGGGATGCTAATTCCACCAAAAAATGAACTTTCTTCAGGTGGCGAGAACCTCATTTTTTCGTATTGTTCGATTGGCAGTCCGGACTCCTCCAACTGAGCTAATCCAATCTCTCAGGCGAGGAATCATAGAGTTCATGGCTCTCTTGTTTCACAACCTTTGGTAGTACTATCACAGCCTGTGGGACACTGTATTGTTCATAAGTGCATGATGAGACGAATACACGCTTTCTTGTCAGCAGGGGGCTCAAATTCCATGTAACTTGGTGGTTAGCAAGAACATGCATATGGAACCATGAACCATGGTGTAAGTTGATTGTATTTCCAGCATAGAATACTCGCAATTGAAGGCTGTCCGGAGTTATTACGTCCTATCGCAATCCGTGATCTTCAGATGGTTTGTGCCAGTGTAACAGTGATCAATTTATTTTAACACAAAATTTGTGTTTTTGCACTTCAAGTAAGTTTTGGCAACGTTTTAGCAATATTGGCAGCAGCTCTGTGCATGAGCCCATGAATGTTCTTTGTCTCGCCTGATGAAATTCAGGAAGAACTAGTGGCACTATGGTGTGTGTGTGTCACCTTCTGTAGCATGATTTCCTTCACAAACCTTGGAGGCGATTATGAAGAAATTTTGTGTGTAGCACCGGGTTGGGTGTACCGATCTGATTAGATTGAGTAATTCGCTATTTTATGTAAATTATTATTAGCTCGTTGGAGCAATATTACGGCAAGAACCGTATGGGTTACAGTGATGTAGTTTTGGCATGTAGACTGGATGACAGCCTAAAATAGCTAAGTAAGTGGTCTAATTTGCAATAAGTTTCTGCCAATTTTTCAAGTTTGTCGGATTTTCACCCACGAAACGTGGTGGATGTGGTCACCATGGGTCCCCGAAATTTAAAAGTGAAGTCGGAGTTACTGGAGTCATTTAATGTGTTTGATTTGCATATTTATGCAATTTTTGAAAGTTTGTTGGATTTCCGTAAAACTTGGTATTGTGATCCACCTTTGATCCTGATCAATTTAAATGTACAGCTGGGTCAGTAGAGGTCATTGTATGTGCCTAATTTGCATAATTTATTAATTTCCACTTAAGAATTGTGCCAAACTCAGTAGGTATGGTCTGTTAACATTTTCTGGATTTGATGTATTTTGATGTTCTGAATTTGATTGAATCCCTTCATATAATAGCTCCTGCGAGAATAAAGCACGGAGGACCGAGTGAACCATAGCTCCTTTGACATTTTACTGCTGTTATTAAGCTGCCCAGCAAACCCTCTCTGCTCACATTACCCATCCAATTTGGTTAGGTTGATTACCCTACAAAATATCCTGTAACATTTTTCTTTGTTCGCTTGTGCCTCTTCTTTACCTGGTGTCGCTTGGTGGGAAGGTCACCACGAACTCGCCTACTCTTTTCGAAGAGTGCCACTGAGTAAACGAGCAGGGGTGAGAATTCTGCTCACTGGGCTCGCCTTTTAACGTCTCCATCCACAGACCTGATGTAGCTTCTCTCTTACTGACAACCCACAGTCTTTATAGGGGCTTGCTACCAAAGAGAGATAGCCCATCAATTTGTCATCACCTATGTTTGTTTCTTCAGACCATGGAGTATGTTCAGACCTAGCTGTACTTGGAAATGGTCTGTGACTGTGTTGCTATAGATGTCAATTATATGTCAAAAATTGCATTAAAGATAGAAAAATGTGGAGGTTCCGAAAGATATAGTTTGGGACATCCTTGCCATGCTTCTTGGGATAGGCTTTTGGGGAGGGGATGATGTTTGCTTGCCTGGCAGGGGGTTGGGGGGCTTTATGGAATGTCCCTGCTGCTTGGAAAATCAAAGCAATGAATAATGGAGGAAATTTTCATTTTAACAGGCAAAGAAGCCTGGGCTGCTAGCGATCGCCTTGTTTGTCAATAGGGAGGTGAGGCCATTTAATGAAGGTGGCACTTGGGCCTTGGGTCTAACCTCTTGGCAGGTTGTTTGGCTGTTAGACATCATTATGACCAAACATCACACTGTGTAAGCAAGAATTTATTAGGAGATCAAGATTTTGTGGTAACCCAATACTGGGTCCTAGGGACCAGAACTCCTGAACACCCCAATGGCTCTCTACCCAGAGACCACCATTACATGTTACTTTCGTGGCATTTTGAGACCCCTTTGGTGCAAATGGCCCGAGTGGGACCTTTGACTAAAAATTCCTGAACAACCCCGAATGTATGGATGTTAGGCCATTGTTCTAACGAATGTCCAACACAACACCAAAATTTGTAAGAGGCCTAATTACACACGGGGGTGGGGGGGGGGTGGCTTCGGTCCTAAATCTTCTGGCCCTGAAATTATGCGGTCAGACCATCATTATGACCGAATGTCACACTGTGCACAAAATTTGGTAAGATTACAAGATTTTGCGGTATTTCACATATCTGCTCCAGGGCCCAAACTGGTCCCCCGAAATTCCTGAACACCCCCCCACCCAAGAATCATTACATGCAACTTGAGGAAACATTTCAAGTATCATAAATGGACCCATGTGGGACTTTGGACCAAACATTCCTACCACCCCAAAGGTACAGCTGTAAGATCATCATTATGACCAACATCACACTGTGCACCAAAATTTGTAGAGATATAATGGTGTAGTAGCCCCCCCTAATGACTTTCTACCTTGACCATCACTACGTCAAATGTTCCTGGGTCAATAACCCCTGTGTTCAAGTTTGTGGTCAACATCCTCACAGATGCCGTTTGGGGTCCAAAAAGGCACCCTGGAACAGATAGATTGACGTGCAGATTCCAATAGCGTTAACCATCATGGAGCTAAAAAAAAAAAAAAAAAAAAGGAATATTAGCTCAAAAAAAGGTCTCTCTGGCCAGCTGGCAGGTTTGATAAGCCCCAAATTTTCCTTGTATGCTCATCTGATGTGTGTTATAATTCAATTGTTTTTCCTCATTATTTGAGAATTAATGAACACAAGATCCATTGAATCTAGGAACATGCACTGGGTTTGACATTCCATCAGGGTGGTTGTTTTTTTGCGCCACGATTACCAAGCACGATCGGTGCCAACCAAGCCCCATCTGTGCTGGAGATTCTAATTCTGGTGATGACGATTCATACTGTGCTTTGTACAGTGCCCTCATTCTTACAGAAGAGCTCTAAAGAGATAGACTTATGAAGCATTCAAGCAAGCTTGTGTTTTAATCTTTTTTTTTTTCAGTCTGTCAGGTTTCTTCAGACACAATTGAATGATGCACTTGCTTTCCCCGAGGAAGCTGCATAGCCAATTTTGACTTGATCAGACCAGGCATTCGTGTTAGAGCTATTTTTCCAGTCTTTGACCTCGATACCTTTGACATGAGACCCAAACAACCAGGGAATCATGAACTAAAGTATGGGAACCCACTACAGGTATGAGCCTCGTCCCCATCCAGGTAGGGTCGAGTTATCCTGGTTATCAACAATCTAAAGTAGTTTTTTCCCACAACTGACCCCTGGTGTATACCAAAATATGAAAATGAGAACTGCTTCCTGTGTCAAATCGTTCTTTTTGTATATTTCTCTCCTACCGAGCAACGCTGATTAGTCTTTTCTGGGATATATGTGGCCTACATAAGTTTTATTGTTATTACCGTATTCATTCCGTGAGTGCTCCCCTAGTCTTGCGTTTAAACGATTATTGTTTCTGGCCATGGGCGGCGATCATGGGGGGGATGGCGTCCCCCCCCCAATATTGAGCCGGACGCTATTTCGCTGACACTGTATCCGACATGTCGAGCAGTAACCGTGCTTAACGAATCATAATGACCTCCCTAAATGGTCTAGTTTGAGTGAACTTCCTGCCTGCTCCATTTTCGAAATTTTTTGGACATTCATTGGACGTTGTCGATTCTCTGCTAGGGGATCAGTTAGTCAAATAAACAAACAAACGCACCATAGAAATCGCTTTCTCGAGGGAAGGGGGTGAGGCGAGGGCGGTAGGTCTACCACTGCGGATCGTGATTTGTTCTTTTTTGTTTATGCATGGGTGCGACCACTTGAAAGTCCGAATGCACGGTGGTCAATATGAACTGATGAGGGCACACGGTGCGGCATTAAAAAATGCAGCCAGGGAACGGTACAAACTGCGTTTGTCAAAAAGCATGAATGATTCAAAAGTTAAGAAAATTAGTCGAAGTACAACTATTGCCTGGATTTTCGATGGCATGCCCAAATGTAAACCTTGTTGTTTTTTTAAGGGAAGGAGTTGAGGCAACAGGGGTAAGTCTACCACCTGGCGGGTCCTGTGATTTTTGGGCATGGGTTGATCTGTTTATTTGCAAATCCACATCAATGTATGGGTGCGACCACTGTTGAAAGATGGGTGCGTTGCACACGTGCGGGTGGAAACCCTTAAAATAGCCGTCAAAGATTCAGCCCAGGAAACGCCACAATTCCGTGGCAAAGGTATATGGAAATTCAGGTGAAGATTCATATCCAAACTTTATATCCTGACTTTCGAGGAATGTTCAAAGTTCCAAACGTATAAATGTTTTCGCATGCGCTTCGCGCGCAGTTCCGTTTTTACTCTGTGTTTTTAAACTGATTTGGCCACCTGTCTGGCCCCGATAATGAGTGGTCCCTCCCATGCCGCCTGTGGTCCCGCAAGACAGATAAAATGGGGCAATCTTTGTGATAAACAAGGCGATCGCCCCCAGTGTCTCGCCTGGTTACGCGATCATGTTTTCATCTCCTAACACCCCAAAGTACAGCTTTAGACCATCCATGCTGACTACCAAACATCAGCCACTGTGCAACAAAATTTGTAGAATGATATAATGGGTATTAGCCCCCCTACTGAACGTTTCGCACCTTGACCATCACTAGTCAAACTGTTCCATGGTCAATAAACCCCACTGTGTTCAAGTTTGGTCACACCATCAGCAGAATGAGCCCGTTGGGGGTCCAAAAGGCACACTGGGACGATGATTGAATGCAGATTCCATAGCTTACAAGCATGGAGCTAAAAAAAAAAAAAAAAAAAAAAAAGGAATAATTAGCTCAAAAAAAGGGTCCATCTCTCTGGCCAGCCTGGCAGGGTTGATAGAGCCGCCCAATTTTCTGTATGCCCTCTGATGTGTGTTATAATTCAATTGTTTTCTCATTATTGGGAAGAATAATGAACACAAAGATCCATTGAATCTAGGGAACATGCACCGTGTTGACATCCCATCAGGTGGTTGTTTTTTGCGCCAAGCCAAACGATTACCAAGCACGATCGTGCCAACCAAGCCCCAGCTGTGCTGGAGATTCTATTCCTGTTGATGACGATTCTAACTGTGCTTTGTACAGTGCCCTCATTCTTACAGAAGAGCTCTAAAGAGATAGAATTTGGATGAATCATGAAAGCAGCCTTTGTATTATCTTTTTTTTTTTTTTCAGGCTGCATGTTTCTTCCAACCAATGAATGAATCCTTGCTTTCCCCTGAGGAAGCGCATACCATTTTGACTTGATCAGACCAGGCATTCGTGTTAGAAATTTTTCCCAGGCTTTGACCTCAAATGACCTTTGACATGACCCCAAAACACCAGGGATCAGAACCTAAAGTATGGGAACCCACATCGAGGTAGAGCCTCGTCCATCCAGGTAGGGTCGAGTTATCCTGTTTACAACAAGCTAAGTAGGTTTTTCCCCAACTGAACCCCGTTTATACCAATATGAAATGGCGAATGCTTCCTGTGTCAATCGTTCTTTTTGTATATTTCTCTCTACCGAGGACGGCTGATTTAGTCTTTTCTGGATATATGTGCTACTAATTTATTGTATTACGCGTACATTCACACGGGAGTGCTCACCTAGGCTGCGTTAAGACATTATGTTGCTGGCCATGGGCGGCGATCATGGGGGGGATGGCTCCCCCCCCCAATATTGAGCCCGACGCATTTCGCTGCACTGTATCCGACATTTCCCGCAGTAACCTGTGCTTAACGAATCAAATGACCGACCTAAATGGTCTATTGAGTGAATTCTTCGCTGCTTCATTTTTCGAAATTTTTTGGAAAATTCATGGGAACGTTGTCGATTTCCTGCTATGGGACCAGTTTATTCCCTAAACAACAACCACCATAGAAATCGCTTGTCTCGAGGTGAAGGGGGTTATGCGAAGGTCGTCAGGTCTACCACCTGGGCGGGATCTGTGATTGTGTGTCTTTTTTTGTTATTTTCATGGGTCGCGACCACGTGAAAGTCAATGCACGGTGCAATACTATCACTATGAGGGCAACCGTGCGGCATCGAAAATCGGCAGGACCGCGACAACTGCGGTTGTCACAAAGGCATTAATGATTCAAAATTTTAGAACAAGAATTGCCAATTAAGAGATAGTTCCAAAGAAAAAAAAGAAAAAACTAAAAATTAAAAATGTTGTTTTTTAAGGGAAGGAGGTGAGTCACAGGGGTAAGTCTAAACCAACTGGGCGGGTCCCTGTGATTTTTGGCATTGGTTTTATCATGTTTATTTGCAAATTCCAGCATCACTGGTGATGGGTGCGACCCCTTTTTGAAAGCGGGTGCGTGCACACGGTAGCGGGTAGAAACCCCGTAAATAGCCGTCAAAGCATTCAAGCCAGGAACGCCACAAATTTCGTGCACAGGCTATGATGGAAATCAGGTGAAGATTCATCTCCAACCTTATATCCTGACTTTTCGCTGGAATGTTCAAAGGTCCAAACGTTAAATTTCGCGAGCGCTTCGCGCGCAGTTGCCGTTTTACTTCTGTGTTTGACTCATTTGGCCACCTGTCTGCCCGAAAGGAGTGTCCCTCCCCTGCGAACTGTGGTCCCCAAAGAAATAAAATGGGCAATCTTTGTGTAACCAAGGCGAATCGCCCCCAGTGGTCTCGCCTTGGTTACGCGATCAGTGTTTTCATCTATTATCAACCATTCAACAATTACAAGGCTTTAATGAGTTGCTCTTTAAGATTCTGGTATTAGCAATTTAACAGAAACAGCCTACCCTCCATCAGGGTGACGCAATTAAAACCATAAGGACTGATTTCGACCATGTCTAACCATATAATTTTTGTGGACATGTTACTACTATTGCCTCAAATTCTGCAAATCGACCAGTACTTTCACTTTCTGTTGACCCATTAAGCAGTTCACTTATCCAAGGACCAATTGGTGAACCACACTTAATACATTGCATTGGAATTCCACAAACTTGAACATTGCATGAATGAAGCAATTTATCCACACTGCAAAACCCCTTGACCACTGATTCTTTTGGCTGACTAAGGTGACCAACAGCTCATAGTGAGTGAACATGGTCTCACCTAATAAAGTTTTTTGTCTTATTCCTCAGTGTCCCCACCCACTCCCCCCCCCCCAGCTATCTCAACAACCAGAGCTTCTGCAGGTGTAACCTGACAAAGTGACCACTATTGTCCCTCCTTGAACAAAATTCACGCGAGACAAAATCCAATTGTGACCCTACGTGCCTGTGATTACCTTCATGAACATGGCGGTTTTTATAAAATTTTTACTCTCCATGTGATGCATCACTCCTATAACATATTGCATTCAATGAACACGCCAATTTATTGCGAAAAAGCTATTAAATTAACTTTGACCTTGTAATTACCAAAGTATGCGTCCCGTCAAATGCGGGAGTTGTTTTTCCCTCCATGAGCACCCAACGGTCTCACATAACCAAACTAACCATTTTTCTATTTCTGTGCCCTCACTCCTTAATAAGCACCTTTATTCAAGACGCAACCTTTCACCACATGCCACCCGACAAGGTCAAATTGAGGTCAGAGGTCACACACCTGCAGGTCACCAATATATCACAATGGTGACCTTCCAGCTTCACAGTATTCAATTCTCGGATTATGGCCAGAAACATTTGTTGACCCCTAAGTGACCTTGAATGACCTTTAATTACATGGCCGTTCTTATGAAATTGTAACCTCCATGTGATACATCCACTCCTAGGAGCATTTTGACCTTCTGAACATGCCCAGTGCTTATTGCCTATAAAGTACTAAATCAGTTTTTTAATTACCCCTACGTGACTTGATGACCTTCAATGACATGGCGGTTTTTATAAAAATTGTTACTCTCCATGGGATCATCACCCTAAAGCTATTGCATCCAATGAACACGCCCATGTTATCGCGAGAAACTATTAATTAACCTTGACCCCCTTGTAACTAACCGAAGTAGTGTCCATCGAAGCGGGAGTTGGTTTCCTCCATGAAGCACACAAAGGGCTATAACATATCCGAAATAACCAGTTTCTATTTTTTTTTTGCCCGTAACTCCTTACCTAAGCAACATTTATTCACGACTCAACCTTTAACCAATGACCAACCCGACCACATGTCAAATTGAGTCCGAGGTCACGACACATGCAGGTCAACCACTTATCTGACAATAGTGGAACCTCCAAGCCTTCACATATTCCCCTTCTCCGATTATGGCCATAAAACATTTTTTGACCCTTAAGTGACCCTTTAATGAATGGCAGTTTATTTTATGAATTGAACTCCCATGTGATACATCACTCCTAGAAGCTTTGCCATTCTGATGAACAGCCCAGCATTGCCAAAAGTACTAATTCATTTTTGAGAACCCTAAGTGACCTTCAATGACATGGCTGGTTTTATAAAAATTGTTACTCTCCATTGATTCATCCACTCCTAGAGCATATTGCATTCCCAATGACATTCCTAATTTTTATTGCGAAAACGCTATTACATTAACTTTGACCCCTTGTAACTACCAAAGTTCCGTCCGATCAAAGCGGGCGTTGTTTTCCTCCATGAAGCACACAAAGGTCCTAGCACATATCCAAAACTAACAGTTTCTATGGTTTTTTTTTTTTTTGCCGTACTCCTTAAATAGCACATTTATTCAAGACTCAACCTTTAACCACATGACCACCCGACAGAGTTCCAATTGGGTCAGAGGTCACACACATCAGGTCAACATTATAATGACATATGAAACCTTCCAGCCTCACAAATCGTCAATCTCCGATTATGGCCAGAAAACGTTTTGACCCTAATTGACCTTAATGACATGGCAGGTTTTTTATGAAATTGTAACTCTCCACGTTATACATCCACTCCTAGGAGCATTTTGCATTCGGATAAACATGCTCAGTGCTATTGCAAAATTACTAAATTCAGTTTTTGACCCTAAGTGACCTTCAATGACATGGCGTTTTTATAAAAATTGTTACTCTCCAGGTTATGCATCCCACTCCTAAGCATATTGCACTTCCATGACATGCCTAATGTCTTGCGAAAAAAGCTATTAAATTAACTAACTTTGACACCCTTGTAACTACCAAGTATGCGTCCGATCCACGCGGGAGTTGGTTTCCTCCTGAAGCCACAAAGGTCTATCACCTATCCCAAAATAAACCATTTTCTATTTTTTTTTTTGCCCGTAACGCTTAAATAACACACTTTTATATTCAAGAACTCACACTTTAAAACCACCTTACCACCCGACAAGTCAAATTGAGGTCAGAGGTCACAAAAACATGCAGGTCAACAATTCTAATCAATATGAACCTTCCGCCGTCACAAATTTCAATGCTCCGATGAAGGCCAGAAAACATTTTTTTGACCCGTAAGTGACCTTGAATGACCCTTAATGACATGGGCAGTTTTATGAAACTTGTAATCTCATGTGATACAATACACTCCCTAGGAATTTTACAGTCTGATGAACATGCCCATGCTATTGCCACAATTCAAATTCAGTTTTTGACCCCTAAGTGACCTTTTATGGACTTTCAATGACCTGGCGGTTTTTTTATAAAAAATGTTACTTCCATTATGACATCCATCCTAGAAGCATATTGCATTTCATGAACCGCCCATGTTTTGTCAGAAAAAGCTTTTAACTTAAACTTTGACCCCTTTCCGACCAAAGTATGCGTTCCGATCGAAGCGGATTTGGTCTCCTCCATGAGCACACAAGGTCTATCACATGTCCGAAAAGAAACCATTCTAATTTTTGTGCCTGTCTCCTAAATGACTGTATTCAAGACTCAACCTTTAACCACATGACCACCCGACAGAGGTCAAGTGGAGGTCAGAGGTCCCACACAGGCAGTCACCAATTATATCACAATGATGATCCTTCACAGACATTCAATTCTTCTCCGATATGGCCAGAAAAACATTTTTGCACCCCTAGTGACCTGAATGACAGCTATTACATTAAATGCCTCTGGGCCGCTCCTCCCTACTGTAAAATTCATTGGGACTATAGTAAACCAGCTCCACCAAGTTTCGTCAAAATTATCCAACAACGCAAACTATCCAGAATTATGCAAATTAGAACTACTTAATTAGCATATATCATGCAGGAATCCGGATCAGTTTCTGTACTCTTCATAGTTTGTTATATACCCCCACGGCATACCAATGCCTAACCCGATCAAGATATAATCTTGTAACACAAGCGTCGGTCCATTTTCATCAATAGCAAATTTATGCAAAGGGCTGGTCTTTTTCGGGACGAAAGTTGGATGCACATCGCAACGGCGTTCACCGCGCACCCTCCACAAAAAGGCCTCAGCATGGTGGCTTCCACGTCAGGAGATACTAAAACCCACATACGGACGACAGAAGACGGACGACAGACCAGACAGACCCACACAACAAAGTTACCACTTGTCTCTCCTGAACAAGTTCAGGCGAGACAAAAACTCAGCTAAGTACAGGTCCGAGAGGGCCATGCAATGTCGTTGTCAAATTGGATCCTGCAAAATCTCGCGCGAAAACGCATTACCGTGGTTTGTTTCCAGGGCCCATTGTCATTGCTCATTTCAAGGACTGGGACATCACTTGCATCGTAGTTTGGAAGCACAGCCACCAACGCGAAACCTTGAAATTTATCCCTAAGTTTAGGAGACCTCCTGAAATGAAAATTTGTTACCAATTTTAAAGACGGCGCTAATGTCCACATAAGGCTTGGGAAGTGCCGTTTCCTGCAATTTAGGGGATCTGTCAAACGAAAAATTTTCTCACACGCTCCACGCCAACCTGTGGGGTGCTCCGCTTAGACTTAGATGGTATCCATTTGTCCGTCCCCCCCAACCGTCAACACAATCGCACGCCCTTGGTTCAGCCCTTCCTGAAGCAGGATTGTTCTATCTGTCTACACAAAAAAGATGCAGCCCGACTGGCTGCTGAAAATATCCGTCTGTCCAAAATTAGCAAAATGTGGCATGGTCATGTGAAAGAATCCTGTTTGAATTGTCAAGTGTTTCTAAACGGCAATCTTCGATGTCAAGTGTGGTAACAGCTGTTACGGTACAACCACTCGCCACAGACCTATTTGAATAATCGGAGCGGGGGTGTGTTCCCCTTCAGTGTTGTGATTGGCTCCCATCGATTTGGAAGCAGATTGCAATTTGGACAAGACGATGATACAAACAACAAACCCCGAAAGGACGTATGCGTGTTGTGATGGCGCACTGCAGAAATTCCGCGAGTGGTAATCGGGAATATCAAGTATCATCGTCTTGATACAAGACTGTGCTCACCCAACTTCCCAAACAAATACGTACAAGTGGTCTACACCTGAGATTTCTGACTACACCAGAGATTTCGGAGTATAGATCAATTACCTCACCGAAAGTCAATTCTTCTCCTTTCACTCCCCTGAAATATCTCCAGACTGAACACACAGCGTTGGGGGTCTCACGTGGGTGGTTGTCTGAGTTGGCGAATAGGAATATGTAGGCCTAAATATACTATCAAAGGACGCCCTCCCTGGAACTTCGCGAGCGCCCTGAGCGCTAATATCGGAATGATTACGTTGAATTGCAAATTAGTAAGCAACAAGCCATTGTACCTTCAAAGGCCTCTGTAATCCAGTGGCATGCACTGGGTGGTGAGCAACTGGCAGAGTGTCAGTGGCATTCCGCAGAATATGGAAAAGAAGCAGAATGCAGGGTAGTGATAACATAAGTCTTTATTTTACTTTGAAGTGTTTTGGCATAACAACCCTCGACATGTCATTTTATATGTACAAACATCTTGATATGTAACAACAAATCTACACGCTCACAGTAACGGTAGAGACTGCCAGACAGGTATATCACGGTTAAAATCCTTCATCCCGTGGGTCCAACTGCAGTTGCCACCCACCCCCCTACTCTTGGAGGGGTGGGGTGGGGGGAAGTAACGGATTCACACACATAATATAAACTGATGTCAGATCAGGGACAATGACAGATAAATTCATTACATTTGTAACGAGGGTAAAAAAAGTAAAGAGTCCACTCAACCAATCTCCTGCAGGACCGACAAGAAATAGCACAAGGAATTATGTCAGGGTTACTCTGACTACAGTAACCATAGCAATAATCATCAGTTGCATAAGACATGCCTCTGCAATTGTTTATAAATATATGTTCAAAGCTCGTTTGCAACAGCCGGTAGACAAAATTATGCAGTAAAGTAATATCCGTTTAGAAAAAAGTCTTATCGGCCAAACGTGTGCTTGCAGGATATTATTTAGTACAGGTGACTACATTAGTGCGGGTGACCTACGAACTAAAGGCGAACCTCGGGTCGGATGAAATAAATAATTCAATCTCTGAAGTGCCCAGTAGGCACAGGGCTGAAGAGGGCGGATTTGAGCTCAGAGCTTAGTTTTTTACCTTCCACTTATCCATTGGGTTAAAGGAACAAACATAATTTCAAAAAAACACTTTCGTCGTTGGGGGACAACCCTGTCAGCGATATTGAACAGGGGTCTCCTCCGACACTAGATCAGACATTAATAGACTAGAAAGTTTACTCTAACGTGAAGATGAATAATAGAAGGAGAAAGGATAGCAACTCACATACTGATTGCAATAAGGACTTCATACTAATACGCTAGATAAAAGATTATATGATAATATGGGTCGTAATACAGAGTCAAAGACCCATTAGACGAGCAGTTTCCATAGAGCCTTATTATAGGTACACGTTTATTATGACACCCTGGTTATCGTCTCAGTCTCCGCAGATTCCAAAAATCGGCACACAAAGATGATAATATGCAACAATAACTAAACAAAAAATCAAGAATTCAAATAATCAATTCAAAGACAACCCTAAAAGCTTCTGTTTAAACCATAAAGCTTCTCTTTAAACTCTCAACCATTCATTTACTCGAGAACATACAAAATGAAAATAAAGAATTGCTATAGGAAAAACACAAAAATCGTTTTACAAAAGATGATACAGTGTCATCCATGCTTCCACACAGACGGAACAAACTATTGGTTGCCATCAATGTTTGATAAATTCACCATGAAAATATCTCCGCCCAGATTAAGGCAAAGTTGATAAAAACCAACTCTTGAAAAACATCCTCGCAATTACACCTACGTTGAATATTGTAAAACGTCAACTAAGTGAAACCCTTATTTAGTCCTTTAACTTACAAAACTGATTCACTCCTTCAATTTATCGTTTACGCTATGGATGGTTGCACTCGAGAGCACGATATTGAAATGATGAAAAAGAAAGAGGAGAGGAGCTATCTCCAAAAACGTGAGGAGATTGGTTAGGAATAGAAAACAGGAAGGTACAACACCGCGACTTGTAACAGAGAAGGAATTCAAAGTTCCAGACAAATATACTGCAATCTTCTCAAGTATAATCTAATCACCTAGAGAAAATCTCAACACGATGAAAAACAGGAGGAAACGAAGAAGAAGAAGATGAAGATCGCCGTACACAAAGTGCAGTAAACATTTCTCTCTCTCTCGTATTCTGTGTTGTAAAGTCAATTGGCAGGAGAACAAAATATTAACATGCACGCACATGAACACACAAACACAAGAAAAACTCTTTCAAATATTCATTCAATATGTTCTGGTTCAAAAAGATATGAGTTCATAATAAATTATAAGTTACAAAGGCGGGCACAGGCCTATTAGGATATTGCTGTTTTCAACAGGACCATAACATCTCCCAAAGCATGTTAACACACTAGTTCATGGCAAATGCTTCACCCCAAACATATTGGAAACTCCAACAGCATTTTGACAGGAGTGGGTGAACCACCTTTATGAACCCGGTCCGCAGTTGTTGCTGATTTCACGGAATTCTGCAAGGGTACCCATTCCCTGTGAGAGAAAGGATGTGGTCCCATCCAGATCAAGGGTAATAGATATGGCTCCCGATCTTGTGCACCAGCTAGCACCAATATATTAAAGTTTCCTTATTCAATCCAAGCAATTCTAATTTAAAAAGAGTTCAACTCATTTAAGGTGCCATTGTGCATGTCTACTATTTATCGAACATATTTCACTACTATATTTTCTTTGTATTAACCATCTTATCCAGCTAATCCAGGAGCTGCATACAAGGCATGGAACAAAATTTGGGCAAAACCTGCTTGGTAAAAATCCCATGTTGTTCACTTAGCAGGAAGGACCAAGTGTAGTCTGCTGTCTAAATCTCTGCCAAACTTAAATTATCTCTTTTGGATATTCCACCGAGTATCACTCACTCATCATACGATGCAACAGTGGTTTCAAGGACTATCAGTATCAGTGAATTTTCTTACAACCTTTAGCCAGAATCTGTGAGCAGCAGTTAACAGTAAAAGAACGTAAGTTTCACAAAACAAAAACAATCTTTTTACAGGGAATTTGCGGCAACACAAGCAGTTACTCCAGATTAATTGCCATTTTTTGGAACATGGTGGCTGCAGCGTTAGGAGGGGGAGTTGAATTTTATCAACAGCATCACCAAAATAGCTCTGCGACGAGGGTTTCTCAATTTTTTTTGTTTTTTTTCCTGCTTGAGACTTGCCGCTGGACTTGCCGTGATTGCCCTTTCTTATCTCCGCCAGCGCCACTGCACGGTGCTCGCCGAGGTTTCTCCTGCCCTGGCTTGCGTCAAAGGTTGCTGAAGAACTCATGGGGAGGCGAGGAAGCTGTCTCCGTCCTTGGCTACCATCGACTTCATCTCCTCGGGGGTCGGTGTCATCCGTTTCTTGGCTCCTGTGGGATGTGCTTCTTCTCATGCAGGTGACAAAATCAACAACGGTCAATCAATGAAACAAGAAAGCCGAGAGGCTCAGTGAATTTAATGCCGGATCCTAGCGTCTGGGATTGTCATTTCAGCCCTGTTAACAAGGTTTTTGAGGACTATGACATTATGTGGACTTAAGAGGACCTTCGACCTGACCGCAAAATCATAGCGATCATGTACTCGTTATGGGAAAGGACACAACCGTATGAGGAAGAAACATGGAGATTGGAATGACTCAGTGTTAGAGCTTCATGGGGATCACAAACATAAAGTATATGCAGGTCAGGTTGAGTTATTGTACTTACACCGGGTGGCACAGACGCACACACACACACACATTACAGCATGATACATAGATCTTCAAACTGCAGTCAAAGAAACAGGAACTAGGAAGACGGAACGCTAGCGATTGCCTTGACTGCCACAGATACAATTTCACCAAAATGAAGATAAAGATTCCCAAGAAAAATTTAAAGTATACCAAGCTAAGTGTTCTCTTTCACTTTTGAAATTTACAGAGTTTTTAAACGGGTGTTCTGTGACTACAATTAATTGACCCAAGGAAAGATTGAGTGTACTTGTGTGAAAAAAACCTCTAAACTTTATCTATCCAGGTATGGTCGATTTATCATATTCATGCAAGCTAACAGTTCGCAGAAAAAATAACAATGGTTTTGCTATTGCCTACCATTGTGGAAATGCAAAATGCAGCTTGCCCAGTATGTCATCAATTCCTCAACAGTGAAATGAAATTCTTGAAGGCAACAGGCAGGGAAATCAAAGTTGGGCTATGAGATTTGGCAGGTCCTGTTTCTCACTGTGTTGGTCTCCTAAAGGACCAGAACATTCATAACCGTCCTTAGTAGCCATGGCGCAAATTTATGGTGTTCAGCCCAGCGTTAGGCGAGCAGAGGTTTTCATTCCAATGCTTGTGGATTCGACCTTCAATAACCTTGACGTCTCCACCACCCCAATGTTCTACTGTATGTCACACAAGTCTCCAAGAAGCTGTTTCCGACCATGGCGCTTGACCATTGCAAACAAGTTGAGTCCTCTCCTACGTTGCCTCTCACCTTAGAATACACAGTGGGTCGTTTCCCACCTTGTACAACCTCCAACAAGCGGGTTCTGCGAGGGTTTTTAGCGGAATCTTAATCAGTGGTGTTCATCATTATCATCATGTACAGTTTTAAGTCAATAGTTCATGGGTTAGATGGGGGAACTCAGATGACACCGTCTCCTCCACTCCATGTGATCCTGGGCAAGGGCACGGGCAACACACCTAGCTGCATGGTGACTATTGCACGGACTTTGGCCCAGGTCGTCCAAGGGCCTACCTGTCCACGCTGACCGACCACAGTATCTCTCAGACGTTTTAATCCAAACTAGTTCTTCTATCTTTTCAACATGACCAAACCACCTCCACCACGATTCTGGACACAATCGCGGATTTAAGCAAGACCAAGACAATCTCTCGACTTCTCACAGGACGACGTATGTCCTGCAAAAGGACCATGCCACACATCTAAACCCAGCCTCATATTATGTTATGCTAAGAAAATAAGTTGGACTGAGAGGTCGGGAAAGGAGGGTTTTGATGCGTTAGCAGATAGTAAATGGCATCCCGTCAAATTCAGTTTCTTGAACTAATTCAGGTTTCACACACAATAATTCCCTGGAAAGGTCTCACGGACATCTTGTTAACGGGCACAAGTGTGCTGCACATACACAAGATCATCGCTAAGTCTCTTCATCTATCTTCTCCATGCAAGGCCAAGGAGGGGGGGGGGGGGGGGGGGGGAGCACAGAGTAGGTAGTTGGAGAGGGAGAGGAAGGGTCAGGGTTCGGATCCAATTTGGAGTGTGTCAGCAATTGAGCTGGGTAATATCTGTGAAGCGCGTTGAGAATGTCTAACACTGCTGAACTTGGAATGCACTATAGGAGCACTCTCAATACACTATCATCATCACAGCAATAGTGAGTGCATAATAACTCACCCTCTGTGGGAAGACCAGCTTGCTTGGGGCGCCATTACGGCCAGTCTTCTTCTGTCCCTCATTCTGCTTAGTAGGCTGTTTTGTGGGTTGTTTTGTGGGCTGTTTCGCTGTTTGTTTTGGGGGATGGTCGGTTGGAGGTGCGCTTGATCTGCCGCTACCCCCCACCTGCTTCGGCTTGGTGGCTGCCTGTACCATCGGGGGTAGGGAGGTGGCGGGTGGCCCTGTACCTCATCTCGTGGTTGACTGTTGGTGTGGGGCATTGAGCCGGACCATTGGCCCAAGAGGGTGGTTCCCCATCGACCTCCAGTGGGCCGACCATCATGTGACGGTGGAACGGTGGCCGGGGTTGTTTCCCCTGCGGTCTCACCCTGAAGCTACCCATTGGAGGCTGGTTATTCTGGTTCATCCGGCCACTGGCCCCAGCAATAGGCAGCTCTTCGGCCCGTATTGGTCTGTGATCAGGCAATCCGTGGTGTGGTGGCATGACATCCTTCCTCCCACCAAAAGACCCTCCTTGGTCATTCTTCCGACTGGTGCCGATGTCATCCTTCCGCGGAAACGGAGGCTGAACATTGTCACCTCTGAATGTTGACCCGGTCGCCTGGCGACTGCTAAAGACTTCATCTTTCTCCCAAGTAGTGTGGCAGTCATCTTTGGAGTCAGGGAAGGTAGCCACATCACTCTTCTTGCTAGTGAAAGTGGGTCACCTTATCTTTTCCCCCAGCAAAAGAGCCAATGTCGTCATCGCCGGCCTTGCCCTTTCCAAAATGGCCCAGATCAGGTTTGCCTGCCATGTTCTCTGCGAATGGATCCATCATCGGCTCTGACTAGTGAAGATGTCCTTCGAACCGAGATTCCCTGGGTCCTGCTTGTTGCTCTCCGTCTGGTCCTAGATTCTGGAGGCTGGCCGACTCTGACGAGGGGGCCGATGACGTATGCAGGTCAGATTTGGGTGGCATGGGTATGCCTGGCTTGATACCGGGTACCTGGAAAGCTGGGTGACTACTGGACGCCTGGGAGAAGGCCAGTTGCAGATCAGTCTTCGGACTGGTTGTTAGAGGGACCTCCGAGTGTGAAATCCAGAGAAGGTTCCAGACGTCACAGAGAAAGCGGACGACTTGGAGGCGAAGGCGGCTGCAGATGACACAGGCGCGGAGACTGGGCCATAGGATGAGGATGAGACAGGACTGTAGGTGGAGGCTGCAGATGACACCGGCCCGTAGCTAGAAGAGAAGACCGTGACTCCTCGTGGCGGCAGCTGCGGCTGATTCATGAACTCGGAGCTCTTGATCACCGGGTCAAACTGACCAGAACTGGGGCCCTTATTATCCTGCAAGAAGGCAAGAGAGTCCCTGTCCTGTAAGTAGTTTTTTCATGAAGCTCTCTGAGGAGGCAGGGGCTCCCTTGCCCATATGTCTGAAGGGGTCGCTGTACACGTGCATTCCCGACGAGGGGGACGTCGGCAGGCCTCCCATCGAGTCGGGGATGCCGGACAGCGTTGCGTGGCTGGGTCCGGCATACTGCTGTTGCTGCTGACCGAAGCCAGGCCTCTTGGCTGGATTGAAGGGCTTGGAATCGGCATGCAGGGAGAGGTAGCTGCCAACCTTACTCTGTTCGATGGGCTTCTTCTCCATCAGTGGCATCATTGGGCCTGGCAATGAGCTTATCGGGACGCCGATGTGCCTCTGTGCTGGGGTGTACTTTGTTCATGGTACCCTGGGTGCCATAGGAGGGTAGATGGCTAGACTGGTGGATCCCGGCCTGATTGGTCTGGTTCACAAAGTGGCCGGGGCTCGGGGCCACGGTCAGGTGCTGGAGGCTCCCGACGGCCGAGGACAGCTCCGAACTGTTATGGAATGAGTTGAACAGATTCGCTGTATTCGGCCTTTGGTTGCCGCGGAGATGGGCTGGGCAGGGGTCAGCGAGGCGCCCGGGTTGGTACCAAGAAAAGATGACTGCGGCTGCCCAAATCCGGGCTGGATCGATGCTATAATTGGACCACTCAACACCGACTGGCTTCCTACAGGATTGGTCGTTCTCTGCTGGGATAAGAGGGGAAAAATTTACCAACAATTAATACTAATTGCTAGTCAGCAAAAATTATCAGCAAGTACACTCCAGAATATCCTTGAACATCCTACTAACTGCCATATTCCTCAGGGCAAGAAAATTCATTTTCCATTACTTTCATGAATATTGTGGTGGCATAGCTATAGCTTCAGAGAGATGCACAGTTTAAAAATGTTCCGACATAACAAACATTTCAATCCTATGACAGCCAGATATCTTGGCACGAGCAAGTTTTCTTTTTTTGCTATGCTTCAGGAGGATTAGCTCAGTGGACAGAGCTACACCCCTAACTGAAAAACGAGATGTTTAGTGACTTCTTGACTGATTTCATTCGGACAATTTCTATTCACTGTCAACTTCATGTACTCTAAGGGGGAACTAGCATACCTAGTTTATAAGCTTCATCCATCAAGGTGGGGTCCCCCCCGAAAGTTATCTTCTGAACAAGGCTACATTTGGCCGAATATCCATTTTTCACAATTCCCACTTTTATCCAGAAATTAACCCCCAGTCTACATCAGGAACCAATAGTATTCATGGTACTCTCCATAAAACGCTGCAGCCAAATTCCCATTTGAACCAACCCAGCATTCTGACTGTACACTGTTACAAAATTTCAGACTTTGACCTTCTTTGCCTCAGATACCCCAAAACAATAACAACGATCATGTACTCATCTTGAGGAACACAATACCAAGTATAAGCTTCATCATCTGTTTGGGGTCGAATTACTGTGTTAACAAGCCAGGCCATCATACATATATTTAAGAACACCACTGTATAGATTCCCCTGACTTCCCTCAGGGCAGAAGAATGGTTAGAGGGGTATCAGTGACACTTTACAACCAAAATATTCCAGGTTCGAATTTCAGCAGTCACTGGACAATTTTCCCGGGGTGGCTGCCACTGCATTCGCTATGGGCCGAGTTTTAGTCTTCACTTCATGGTTCCCTGTGATGCATGGATTTTCTGGGGTTTGTCACACGATATTTGCAATAGTGTTGGCTGTGAGGCAGTCACGTTGAACTTGGAACCGCTGTCCTCCAGTTCTGAGAAGTTGGTTCCGGTCCGTTGATTTTCATTGATAGTCCTTTCGATGGGGACATAAAACGGTGGTGCCGAGAGGCAGGTGGTTGGGTTGTGGCCCCTTCCTCCTCATCATCTGAGCACTAGTCTACAAAGGAGCGTGGTACGCGGTGCTCATCCACGTCAAAATGGCCAGAATTCCTACATGAGCCTTAATTGCTTCCCTGAACCAATCAAGGAAGCAAATCAAATCCAATGAATAATAAACCAAAGATAGTAGATTGACGTGCCAACCAGAACTCATGTCTGCTATAAGATGTTCTTCTCTGTTAATTTGATTGTTGTAGACCTACCGGTAAATACTATGAACTTGCGATGGCTGGAGGAAAAAAAATGCATGATTATGCAAAATATTTACTCATTAACATATCTCTGCTCAAATCTTATCAGTTGTGTAAACTCTTTAGTTGTCATAAGCACCAAATTGCCCACCACTAAGACAGCACTGATTAATTGGTTTTTTTTTTTGTACACAGCTTTTGCTTTTGGAATAATTTACCATTTATTGCAAAATAGTTTTATTCGTTTTGGGAGCTACACAAAAACACTTGACCATGGACCTCCACACAATTTCAGTATGTGAGCATTTACAGTTCATTGGGGGGGAGATCTCGCTCATGCTATACACACAAAGTTCGACTAGACAGGAAAGTCAGAATTACCCTGTCCATAAGTCCGTACCTGCAACTGCCATGTTGGGACTGTCCCCTATGTCACTCGCAACCGTCTTGGTGACATTGCTCGGTTTCATCAGCATGGACCCGGGCGTGGCGTAGTCCCCCCCTCGGGAGTGACCTGCGTGCCGAAGGGCACATCGGGCTGGCTGTGTACCATCTGGGACATACTGGTAAGAGACTCCAGGCAATGCGTGGGGAAACCCGGCTGGGGCGCAGACTGGGCCAGTAGGATGGCTGCGTGGAAAGCGCTGCTTGCGTGTTCGCATCATCCCGGGGGCGACTGGCGGGATCTTGGCCTCTGGCCAAATCCCTAAGGGAATACCGGACGTGGCCTCCGCAAGAGCAGAGGCAAAGGCATCGATGCTATGGTCGGCTGCATCATCGTCGAGGCATATAGGTGGGGGGCAGGCGACATGCTGTTCATCGCCATTCCTCAATGGAGGGCCGAGGAGTATGGGGTTACCGGATCCAGGCTCGCTGGCCGGGGGTGTTGAGCAGCTTGGGCAATCATGACATTGAACTCGCCTGGGAGGTGTCTTTCTGCACGAATGGATCTGCGGGCTCTGCAGTCGATGCTTTGTCTCTGGTGTTCTCATAGAGGGCGACATTTCTATATCTTTCCTGTTCACCTTCATCGTCCTTGACCACCGGGTTTTCAAAGCTTTCTATGTCTTTGGGGTTGAACATATTCTCAGGGGCATTCGCAGCTCCTTCCCCCCCCACCCACTCTGTAAATTTGATGTAATCAGCTGGTTGAGGCTGGTCCCTTGGTTTTTTATTGCCTCGTTGTTCGTGTTTGCGTTGAGCCCCTCAAATCCAGATGTCTGGGGCTGGGACTGGGCAGCTGGTACCTCTTCCTTCAGGTGTATGTTCTCCTTCTCTGCCCCAACGTCCCCAATGTTGATGTCGCCCTCGCCAGGTGGAAGGAATCAGGGTCCTGATTGAGCTGTGGGCGTGGCGCCTCCTGCCTGTGTTCGCCCAGCTCCTGGCCAACTATATCAGACGACGTTGTCTCTATCTGCTGTTGAGGGGGCGGGCCACCCGAGGCAACAAAAGCCACCTGGGGTGGGGAGGGCTGTGAGGCAGACATGGCACTGCTGAAGTCGGGATCCCAGTAGTGCTTGGTTTTCTCTATTGACATGCTGAGTCGTTGGTCGTCGGCAGCTGCCTCGGAGGGTTCTCTGTGCTGATCGGATTGGATAGCGAGACTGGCTGCTCCGTGTTGCCCAATGATACAGATGTCATCTGCAAGAAAATATCAGAGTGTGGTTTTCAAATTTTGACTTTTACTATCTCAAAGTTGCGAACTACTAACTAGAGCACTTATGCTGCAGAAGCTCAAACTGCAAAGTCTGTAATATAATAGCAGTTACACTGGGTAAATTTGTAAGAGATGCATTTTGCAAATTGTCTCATATATTTCTAGGCCCCTCCCCAATGGTAGTTGACCTCAAGTTCATGAACACCCAATGAGTACCACTGGTTACTGATAACATTGAACAAGTATCATGTCAATTTAACCTGAGGAGTCCTGTGGGTCAACATGGGTGAACATGTTCGAATATTATCCCTCGAGGGAAAAACTCATAGACAACAGACAGATGTATAGATCGCTGAATACCACTCTGTCCTTGTCGCTTTAATGCTCAAAATGACAGCATATATTCAGTTGCAGTTGGATTATCATGATATTTTCGTCTCTCAATGTTCACAAATTCTTGAGCATCCTATATTGCCACTACTAATCAAAGGTTTGAGGTAAGAATACAACACACCTTCATACAAATATTCATTGAGCATATGAGAATATAAATTCTTTTGCAGGAATGCACTTTGTAAACTATCCGGCTTTTTGGGTGGCAATTCAACTTGAGGATTTTCCAATGCCATATATGAAAATGACAGAAGGCAGAGCACCTTAGATACGGGGTCACGGGGGTGCCAACCACAACTTGTTGAGAGTGTCAGGGTCACAAGAAGCAACAAGAGATGCGAACACCATGCCATGAGTACTGCAGACCATCCCCCCCCCCTTCCCCCCACCCACCTCCGTGGTATCACAAGAGCCCCCCCTTCCCCCCACCCACCTCCGTGGTGTCACAAGAGGAGTTTTTGAAACAACTGTTGGACAATTGTTGGCATTCAAATAGGCTGGAATTCCATCTGGGACAGTTAGCTCTAATAAACGAGAAGTACCAGAAGTCAAGTCACATGACTATTTGGACAAGAGTAACAAACTCCTGCCCTTACCGAACATCAGGCCACAATGTGAACGAGTCCTTTCCAACTTTTGCAGAGCCCCAAAATCTAACAGTGCTGCAAAGATCACTAAATTCATTGACGCCGGAACAGTTACAAAGCAGTGTCACATTCATTCATATTTGGTCCTTCAAAAACGAATGAGGCAGTAGCTATGTCACCTGTCTGCAGTCACCTAATAGGGAGCTTTAGATCCACGACTGAAACGTATGACGCTATGTAAACCAAATGCGCATGCGACAACCTCACTAACTGCCATACGACATCGTTTCACGCCGGGAGCACTACTTTTCACGTTGTCCCTACGACGTGAACTTGAACCCACTGTGTGGCATCATTCAAAAGGCTAAAAATTTGGAAATTCTAGGGTCAGTACTCAAACACGCAATCGTAAAACGGGCGCATCTACATCACACAACTGGCACATTGACACATTGTAAAATCTAAAGCGCCCTTACTGCAGGACGGTCATTGCCGTTGTGAAATCTAAAGCTCCCTATTATCAAAAGGTTGAGAGCCTTGAAGAGAACACCAACAATCATATGGCTAAAAAAACAATCCAAAATAAACTTCTCTGTAATCATAGCACTGTAACCAAGCACTGATGGTGGCTGGTACGGTCAGGTGGGACACTCACCTGTGATGCAGAGACCTGCACGTCCTCCCCTGGTTTTAGAAGCCTCTCCCTGTTGCCAGGGGGTGGGTCTGTCTTGAGTGCCTTTGAGAGGGGTATGGCCCCCCAGTTGTTTGTCGCCTGCGATGTCATCGCGGCCATGGCGGTCGCTGGCTGGCTGACATAGCCTCAGCGTTGATCATCTTGTTGTCGTTGCTGGGGGAGCTTCGCTGGGAGGGAGGATTTGAGGCGTGGTGGTCGCTGTTCAGCTCGATACCACTGTCATGCTGGTCGCTGCTACCCCCAGCCTCCGGCTTCCCAGGAGACCCCTTGATGCCAGTCGCCATGGCGACAGATGCCACGCCCATGATGGGGGACTGGTGGATATTCGCATCCAACTGGCTGGGTAGGGTAGCTGTAGGTGCTTCATCCCAAGGCATGGCTTGGTGGTGGTGGTGGTGCATTTTGGTAAGTACCTGAATAGAAACAGGAGAATCAACTGTTTACATGACTTCATGGAATTCACGTTGTATAATCTGCTGCTGTTTTCTCGTGACACATCTCTTGTCTCGGAGAACATCCAAAGCGTGTCTGCCAATCTTTACATACAAACCTCTTGCAAGTCTCAGTTTCCAGAATGATTTCGGCAAAGAAAACGCAGTCTATCAAAAATCCATCGTACACATGATTTGTTCAGAAATGCTCTTTCGTATGGCACTAAAAAGTATCTCTAACTGTATACTCCGCCGAGACATGACCTGCTCGCCTCCTGAAGTCAGTCACTATTTCACAGCTTGGCAACTTTCAAGTTATCAAGAGTCGATCATTGAGTTGAGCAGTTTGATGCTGAACATGAACTAAATTTGACAACATGAAAATATGTCTAATGAAATAAATTCTTCTGGCATGAGAATTGAAAAGTCAGTGAAATGATTAGTAACAAATGTGTCCTTTGGTGGCCATTTGACGAAGAATGTGTCATCCAGATTCACCGCAAATTTGGGAAAAATTGTGAATTGGCAATCAGCCTTTATTTCATGTCCTCCTTCCATCACGAATCTACCCATTCTGTAGTAATCTATTGTATCGACTGATATAGAAACTACAATTAACAAAGAAATCTGTTGGAACAATAGTATTAGGATAAATTCATAATTTCGTGGAATAGGTCCCTGTGGCGAAACAAATAAATTGTTACGGCCAGCCGACATTTTTGAAAATTCGCCGACTCTGATCACCATTTTTTCCAGAATAGAAATGTAATTTTGAATGAAGTTCTTCTTAGATGAGTTTCGAATGATGGCATTCATTTCCAATATCATTGATGCCATTTTCTTGACTGTTTCAAATGATGATGGAAGTAGGCAGAAAAATCCTTCCAAGATGCACTCAGTTTGATAATCTTCCTTCACAGTTTACATTCAGTTCATTGTGCACATGCATGCACAGCTAATATCTAGTTTATACCGGACTAATCAACTCAAGATACTGATTGACTCATGATAATGCTACTACACTATTTTTTGCGATCTAGCCAACAACTGTAAGTGGCCCTTAAAGGAGAGTTGCCCATGAATAGAGTGAGGTGGTATATGCGTGATCTTGACTAGAGTAGCTTGTGTCATTGAAAGGGTAAAGCAATACCCCCGAAATATTAACGAAGAGCAACACAGAAAGACACACTGGTACACCATATATCCCCTCGCCTCAGAGAAATCGAAAAAATAAGTGGGCCTCATTGTCCTTTAGAGTGACATCATCTTCCACGTTCACTGTTTCTTAATGTATGCTTTGTGATATCATTCGTTTTCTTCAGTTTCTTCTCTGTTTCCATCTACTGAATTCCTCCCATTTTTCTGTTTTTTGTGAGATATAAAAGATTTACTCTCCAAACGGTTATTAAAAGACAAATCTTACCAAACACAGAGTTATTCTCCCCATGTTGACAGACTGACTTAAGTCATCGGCCATGCCCCTGCGCGTATGGGTTGCTCGGCTCGCCCCCGGGGCAACTATTCAGGCCACCGTCTCCACTGCAGCCGTAGTCTCTGTGGGTACGCCATTGGTGAGACTGTGGTCGCATTTTCTTAGGCGAGGAGGTAGCTTTGACGAGGTGTGTATGCCCCCGTTTCATTGATGTGCCCAACTTTGGTTTCTGTATTGCCTGCTGAGAACAGCGAAACAATAAATGCTTGTTACAAGTATATAACCTTTTGTCTAGAGCCACACACCAATGAACCGGCGAGTTCAATCCCTCACCTGGACACTCAACTGATGGGTACCAGCGCATGTATGTCAATCTGATTCTCCTTGCAGGAAAGGGAGAGCCCAAACATGGAGACAATAGATGCTACTGCAGGGTTTCTGCAGGTTCTGGCCAATCCAAATTTCATGAATTTTAGGCCAATGAAGGATTTCCATGACATCTCGCCATCTCGCACAAAATTCTCAACTGAATCCAACGAAAGAATTAAAGCAACAAGAGCAAACAGCTGTGAGAAAGTGATAAACATCAACTTGATGAAAATCCCCATGACTTTTCCATGACTCAACACATTTTCAACTAATTTTAAAATTTATCCATGTCTGGATTTTTCTTATGAAATTCCATTACTTTTCCAGGTTTTTTCATGACCGCGGGAACCCTGCACTGGGAATTTGAGTTGGTTCTTGTATGCTAGTCTACTTCGTTTCCCATCAGTGTTGTTTCAGTTTGCTTTTTTGGCCATTAGACCTTGTAGGTCAGAGCAGAACCCGGCGCTCGCCCCCGTGTCTCGCCTTGTTGCCGATCAGTGTTACTTTCTATTAGGCACAATGCAAACAATTACAAGGCTTTCATTTGTTGCGTTAAGATTTTGGTTTAGCATTTAACAGGAACACCTCTAATATCATGAACCATTTTCACATTCATAAGGACTGATTATTTACCATGTCTACCAAAGGAGTAATACATTTTGTGGAAAATGATGACAACAATTTCAAATTATGGCAAATTAGACACAATACTCAACTTCTATTGACCCATATTCTCGCAGGAAGCCCAGGACTAATGGTGGACCACACTTAATATGTTCGGGGGACCTAAAGGTAATCCATACCCACAAGCTCCATGCAAATCAAACAATTTCGAAATTTGGAATAAGTTATGCAAAACAGATGCATTGAATGACCTCCGTCGATGTAAAGATGTTGGAGAGTAAAGGTAAGCCATACCCACCAGTTTCCATGAAAATCCAGCAAACTTTGAAAATTACGCACAAATTATGCAAATTAGACACATTGACTGACCTCCATTGACTCTGAATCCATACTAAAATTCATAGCCAGGTCAACCATACCCACCAGGTTTCATACAAGTGGGTTCTCAACACGCTCGTCCGCCTATTTGGCGATCAGAGATTTTTTTGGATGAAGTTATTTAAGTTTTATTTTTGACCACCTGTGTGACCCACCGTGATTCTGAGGGTGACTATAAGGGATTTTGTGGCGGCAGCTAATAACATATTATCCAAAACCAGTTGGGCATACATGGAGGGGCTTTTGGTGGTCAGAATCTCTCCAGACCCAAGTTACCAATAAATTACATATATACAAGTATTTATAATGCGCTGCTTCATGAAGATCTCGGATCCAGTGAATGAACCAATTGGGTTATGCTCATGTGTGTGATAATAGTGTTATGACAGCGAGGAGAGTAAGTATTTGAAATCTGAAACCAGGGTAGGACATCAAATTTGTAGACTGAATGTTGATAATGTGCCACAAAACCCTTGTGAAATATGACTATGTCACATAAGGATAAATATGCAAAATCAGGCACATACTCTACTGATCCAAATCTACCCTCAAATATCTCAGACAATGGGTATTCAAATCACCCAGTTTAATGAAGATTAACTAATCAAAAAATATGCATAAATTATTGCAAATTAGACACATTAAATTACCTTCTGTGCCTTGACCCTACCTTCACTTTTGTTGGGACCAAAATGTTAGCCAATCCATAGTCTTGGTTAAGTCGAAGCTAGCACTCTTGCAAAGAACCAAATAGTGGGTCCTCCAGCTATCGTTTACTATACAGTGGTGATTGGTGAATGGCATTAGCTTCGTCTTGGAGAAATGTTCAATATGACGTCATTTCTTCACATCTAAAGAAGCCAATCACACCACGTTTCAAGAGCTGTTGCGGCACGTGGGTTGCTAATTCGGCTTTATGAGGAACAGCCTTATTAAACTACATACTAAAGTGTTAAGTTTTATATTTTCTTCCAAATATGGTGTAATATATGGAATGAAAACTAATAAAATTGACAGATGGGAACGAAACTTTCAATATTGTCGGCAGAGTCTGCAATTTATTTATTGCTATTTTGTATCTTATGCGACCAATAATAGGCAACATGAATAGTACGTTATGGGACTAGACCTAGTGAAGTGGTGAGAGACGATCGAGATGTGAAGTTCCAAGCTGTTCAAGGTTAGCCCAAGCGAAAGTTATCAGCCGGAGTGTGAACGGTTGAACGGTAAGGGAGACATTTTCGCTAATTACTAATTGAACACGTTCTCGTGTGGATTTAAGTTGAGCAAGTAGGCCTAAGAAGATAGATAATTTTTGACTGGACTTACTCAGTCTTTCTAACGTTTGAGGCGGGTACTTGATGCATGATTGATGCTGTTTAATACAGCCTTTAATGCATGCAGTAAAGCAACTTCACGAACAGTCTTACAAGCCGTACGTGTCGAACCACATATTCTAGGACCGAACTGTTCAAGAGGACCTAGATTATGTGAAAAGCTCAAAATTGAGTCACAGTCACGGCGTATTGAACAAGACTAGCACATCCACAAAGTTTCATGAAAATAGCAGACTTTGAAAAAATGCATATAATTATGCAAATTAGGACACCTCAAATGAACTTTGATAACCTCGACTTGTAATAAATTTATCGGGACTATTAAAAGGGTGCCATGTCCACCAAGTTTCGTGTGAAAATTCTGAAAATGAAATTTTCCATAACTTAGGCAAATTAGGGAACTTCATTAGCATAATTTTGGCTGGAACTGCCTAATCAGTTTATCTACTGGCTATCCTGTTACTTGCAAGTCACATCCCCGTAGGTCTACGTTCGTGCGCAATCTTGCTAACGAGCTCAGCCATGAATGCCCTAAAATGGGCTAATTTCACATACTTAATTACTGAGTATCGTTCTCAAAATCAATCGTCGAGTACAGCCCAACCCTATGCTACCCTGAGAATTTTGTCCCAATTGCACTTTCCGTTCTAATGATATCCTGCTAACGAGAAAGTGTGACACACACACACAAACACATACACACACGCCTACAATCACACACACACACGCCATAGTGACCACTGAGTTTCCTCCTGAATTTCATCAGGCGAGACAAAAATCCTACCGACTTTGTAAATTATACACTTGTAGGTTACCTAACCATTGGCCCTGCAAGTGAACCTTCAATGACCCAACTAACATTTGAACTCAGGATAGAAGGCAAACCTATTCTGCAAGTTTTGTGGACATTAAAATTCTGCAAATTAGATTGTATTAGTGACCTCCAATTACCCCCACTGACCTTTGAAATATTCAGAAGAGGTCAAACTGTTCACCAAGTCTTGTGGGAATCTGATGAACCCTCAATTTGCATACATTATACAATAAGACACTTGAATGACCCTTCGAGGGGCCAATTCCCATTTAAATTTGAATTCTCCGTCCAAGTTTCTTGAGAATCAACAGACTTTTATACAATTTTGCCCATTTATGAAAGACTAGCCCACCTAATTAGCATATATTTTAATGCTGAAAATCTCAGTTTATGTACCTGGTATCCTGTACCTAAATCATGTTACCATAGCTTCTACTGTTTGCTATCAGCTTATAATGAGCTAATGACTTATATGAGGTAGGCTAATACCCTACTGATTTACCACTTTCAGGCCAAACATCTTATCAGAATGATGTTCACCCAACTCTGATACCACACGACATTCCATCAAGACTGATCGAAATCTGCTCCAAGGTAAGGGTGGTGCACACACAAAAACAACACATAGCAAAGTGACTGCTAATGAGGTGGTGGGGATTTCACTTTTCCACGTTGATGATAGCACGAATCGTGACGGCCGTGCCTTTCGTGAGCTACTCGTAATCGACGGGTCCTTCAGCAGAACTAGATGACCGACACACGGCAACGGCCACACACTGGACCTGGCTCTCTCTCAAAAGGGAGACAACCTTGTCACTGAACCATCCACCACCAGGCCTGCCCGTCCGATAACGCACTGTTGAGTGGTGCGTCTACTCTTGCGCCTCCACCATACTACACACGTGTTGTGTCCAGGAAGTTGAGTGACATCGATATGGCGATTTTACTGAGGACCTCAGAATTCCCTTACTGCTGCCCCTGAAGCTGACTCACTCGTGACTGAGTATCACACAGTTTTGAGCGCTTCCTCGACAGGCATGCGCCACTTTTTGAAGCGCATGTTATCTCGAGACCCCATGCTCCATGGGTACACGACCGTCGCTAGGGAGTAGAAAAAGAAGCGGCGGTGTCTTGAGCGTAAGCCGGCATCATTCAAGGCTCCATGTAGACAAGGACTGCTACAGAGCCAATGTCTCGTGCTACAATAACCTTCTTTCTCAGACGAAGGCCGGTATCACCGTGCCAGAATAGCCGCGGCAGATCCACATCGTCTGTTCCAGATGGTCACTACGCTGCGCCCAACCACCTCTCAACACGTTTCCGACACACGGCTCTCAGGATGTTTTAATTGGCGAACGAGTTTGCTGAGTTTTTCAATGGGAAAAAATAGCAGTAGAACATCAATGCTACTTTTGTTCCTCCGCTCTCCGTCGATATTGATCGTACGTGTCCAAGCGCATTCTCCGAATTTACTACTGTCACAGATAGCCGTCGTAAGATGAGACGGAGGTTCACACGTGCATGTCTGTAGATCCACGGCCGTCTTCGCGGTTCAAACTGTCACCTCTCCTACCGGTCCCTCACTGCATTGACTGTTAATTCGTCTCTAAATACTGGAATTTTACCTGACACTCTGAAACACGCCATATCGCACCTTGTTAAAGAAGCCAGGGTTGGATGGTACCGTTTACACAAACAATCGACCGATCTCTCATCTGTCTATCTGGTAAATCATTGAGAGGGCAGCAATCTCCGCTACGCATGGCGATATGCAGATTGGAATGGTTGTAACAGGTTGTTCCTGTTGAAGTAGTCTCTGCACTGTGGGCAGAGACAAGCGTTTCGAGAAAATGGTAGCAGGCTTCCGGACGGTCCTTGGCTGAGTGTGTCCTTATCCAAGTTGTTTTTCTTCAAAATCGGAACAACATAGCTGTTTTTGAGCATGTCAAAGGAACTGGAACCAGAAACAGAGAGCGATTACTAGGTCCGTGATAACAGGCAGAAGAGCGTCTTATGCACTTAACCAAGAGGGGGGTCGGAATAGTATCTAAGTGCCTGTCTTCGGTGGACCAAGAGCTCTTTAATGCCGCTTCGAACTTCATCAGTGGATAATTCACTGAACTTCTGAAGTACATTATATTAGGCGTGATAGGGACTGGATCCGGCTGACGGTTTCTATCAGAGGGTTGCTGGCAAGCTCACCTTGAATCTGGTCTATTTCTCAGTGAAAGAAGTTGGCAAATTGGTTGGCAAGCTCGGTAGAGGAATCTGAGCCAGGTAATGTCTCTCAGAGTCAGATTTAAAGATTGAGTTGATAGCTCTGAACAATTTGGCGTCCTCGCAGTCGCTGAGCTGAGCCGAGTAGTAATCGCGCTGAGCAGATTCAAGCGAATTGTGGTAAAAACTGCAGTAATTGATGTAGATCTCTTTATCAACTACAAGCCTTTGACTTTAAACCAACGCGTTCAAGCCGCGGTTTTCACGTATTCATGGCTCGCAAGCTGTCCGTTGCCAGGAGAGTTTGGTCGCAGGGCGATCTTAGATGTAACCAGGGGGCGTGAGTCCAAGCAAGCTGCTAGCACAGTGTTATACTGATCGACTAGTGCCTGGAAGATTATTCTGCGTCTGTCAGTATAGAGGCTTGAAGAACCAGTATTCCTGGCTAAATTTAGCAACGTCAATCTCACTGATGTTACGGTAAGAGATTTCTTTTCGGTGGTTTGAAGGACGCTCATTTCAAACGAGGAGACACCGCAGAAATTATCAGAAGGGAACCCCAGAAATTATTTCTATATCAAGACAGCACTTGAAGACTTGTCAGTAAATGAGGCAGATCCAAGAGTATGTCACGAGTGTGGGTAGCTTTTCGACCTGTTTGCACAAAGGTTTGAGCGTGCGAGTCGATCCGCAGTCGATTGCCATTTGCGGTCATTAACATTGTCTATGTGGATGTTTGAATCGCACAATGGACGTCCTCGGAAATAGTAAGCTCCATATTCCGAAGGGAAAGATAACTCATCAAAAAACACACTCATGCTAGAGAAGGAGGTCTTGTAATAACGAGGAACCGTTTTGAAAAGATCTTAGTTTCACTGAGACATCCATAAGTTCGAAGGATGAATAGTTTACATGCCCGTGTTGTGACACTTTGAGCCCCTTATTCGACCTGGTGCTAGGCACCACCCCTTGTGTTACGTGTGGAATGAACGAAGTTGAAGATAGGGAGCGTCAAGTTTAACTCGGAAAATATCGAGCTATCTCTGTCATCTCCATGGCATCCAAGTTTCTCAAACTGCAAGGATATCAAGGGCGCTGTCACTGATCAGCTAGCTTATGGCACCATTTTGTTTGTTAGGGAGCGAGCATTCCATAAGCCAAGTTTTATAGTGGGGTGTTTAATAGTGCTATGCCCTCTTTTGATGCTAGTAATTAGAATCATATGGCGTGAGGATTAGGGCATACCTGGTCGATCCGTTGGACGGGGTACCATGCTTTTTGCCTCCACGACAGCCCCTGAATCGACATAAGTTTTCCTCCTTCAAGCGATCAAACACAGGCTTCGGGACTCTACGATCCGCACAGCATCTTAGTGCAAGAAGGATATCCCGAGTATACTGCAGTTTAACTGGCATTGTATAGGCGCGAGGTGTTAGTAGCCTGGAACAGAAACCAACACCGCATTCAAAGCAGATTAGCGTGCTGGGGAAGAGATCAGGCCTTTGTCATGTAACGGCAATGGACTAGTTACGAGAATTAGGTGTAGGCTTGATAGGATAGCAAGCAGGGCAAGTGACAATCCCGTCGACAGAAACATGACTCGAAAAAACTACCAAAAACACTATAAAAACCTGCAAGTTATAGGTAAAAAGACACACAAAAGACTTGCCCGTGAAGAACCAATGGACGTCACACAGTCCAAGTGAAGACAAACACAAGAAAAACGCATGAAAACGAAAAGCTAGAAGTGGACAGATGTGGCAGCAACGAGCGCCTGATACTGTTTTTTGACATCGTCAGATTCTATTATTATTTTTCTTGATATGACCGCTGCCTTTGACACAAATCGCTCACAATGTATCCTAGTGCATCGTCTCCAGCCCAGGTACGGTATTGTTGGGTCTGCTCTGAGCTGGTTCAATTCTTATTTGGCCAATAGGACGCAGCGTGTTGCCATTGGCACTCGGTTTCACACCCGCACTGTCTACATCGCGGTGTTCCACAAGGTCGGTCTTAGGTGCTCCCTTATACACATTTTATACCAGTCCAATCAGTGACATTATCCAACTCCCACGACGTGAATCACATGGTTTACGCCGACGACACTCAACTGTATATTCCATTTAAAGACGCCGAACGCACATCTGCCATGCAGCTACTCGAGTGCTGTGTTTCTGACGTCATGGACTGGGCATCTGCTAACATGCTAAAGGTAAATGCAGCAAAGACTCAACTGATCCATGTCTCCTCTAAGTTTTGTAACTCTGCTCCCATTCCACCACTCCATGTTGGCGGATCTTTGGTTTACCCAGTCACCGACGCCAGAAACCTGGTGTTCTATTTGATAGCAAGCTTGACCTCAAAACGCATGTGCGTAAAGTGTGTCAGGCTGGCTGGTTCGGTGTTCACCAGATCGGGAAATCAGAAAATACTTGACTCAATCCTCCTCAGAAAGACTCGCACACTCGTTCTTTTCATCCCGCCTCGATTTCTGCAATGGCCTACTCTTTGGATTTCCTGCTTCCGAACTGAAGAAAATGCAAAACATTCAAAATGCGGCAGCCAGAATTGTCACCAGGACACCTCCAAGCCTCATATCACCCCGGTATTGAGGGATCTTCACTGGCTCCCTGTCACCGCTCGTATCTCGTTCAAACTTCTACTCACCATGTTTAAGATCTTCAAGGGCATCGGCCCAAAGTACCTGTCAGACCTGATCGAGCCGTATCGCCCTACACGCACTCTGCGTTCGTCCTCTCGCAACTTATATCATCAAAAAAGAACGCATACTAATACTTACGGTAACAAGGCTTTTGTCCGGAGGACCATCTCTTTGGAATAGCCTACCAGACGACCTTCGGTCGGCCACCAGTGTTGACTCCTTCAAGAAGAAGCTGAAACTTCCTCTTCCGTAACTGTTGACTTTTCCCTCTTTCTTAAGCGCTTGAGGCTTTGCGTAAGGCGCTATATAAGCACCACATTATTATTATATATTAGTACCTGGCATATTGGAAAAGTAATAATCATTAAGAATCTTTGCAGGCAGATTATCAGCCACACCACAGTGTGGAGCTCGCCCCTTCTTGCAGTGCAGAACGATATCCTCCGGGCCTTGGATATGGGAATGAGGGTCATCCTGTATTATTGGATTTTACTGCTGCTTTCGATTTGATAGACCATGATAATCTCCCCAAGTTATCAGACCTCTACGGAATCAATGGATCAGCTAAAGAATGGTATTAGTCGGGGACGCACTAATGCCGTCAAGATCAAGCAATCATTTTCTTCACCCAGTCCGCTGGATTGCGGAGTGCCCCAGGGGTCTGCCGCTGGTCCAGTAATTTTTACCCTATACAGCGCCACCATCCAGGATATTATTCCAGCGCATGGCTTGCATGGGATGGTTTACACTGACGACACACAAATTTATTTAACCTTAACAAGTCTGATTGCCATGATGCCATAAAGAGGTTGGAAGCTTGCACTATCGACATTAATTCTTGGTGTTCCTTGAATAAGTGGTGCTCAATGATGGGAAAAACCAGTCAAAAACCAGTATCAAGACCCATCTGTATCGAAAATACTATCAATGCTGATTGGGCTATTTGGTTTTTTGTTACTGTATTATTTGTATCGTATGTTTCTTCATTTTACTTGTTGTGCAGCGTTTTAGGGTACCTTCACTGGTGATTTTACGCTCTGTAAAACACAGTGTTAGTATTATTCAATTTACCAACTCAAATCCCTTCGCTGAGTTACCAGGCGAAGGCAACAGGTACCATTTTCAAAGTCTTTGGTATGACCCTACCAGGAATCGAACCCCCGGTCTCCCAGGGGGAAGGCCGTCGTTCTACTAATTGTGCCAACCACTTGGATTATGGATTAAACAGTGAGCTTGCAGGCCCCAGGTTGGTTGTCCATGTGTAGAGCAGACTAATCATCCGACCAGATGCAAAGAATAGAGGGCGCTGCACTACTCACATCAATAACGGAGGTTGTGTCCAGTCGTCGTCGCTCTGCCTCCTGTCGCTGGGCTCGCTTGGACTTGACCTCCTGGAGCCCTCTCCAGGGCAGTAGGTCACGGGGTGCTCCTGATCACCTGCCGGTCTGTTGTCAACCATCACCACACCTGAAAATACACAGGGGATGGTTACGACTGAACCATCCTCAACTGGTCTGGCCATCTAGTTCAGCTTAAACTATACCCAGTTACTCTTCTTGCTGTGAGGCAATGACTTTTCCCACCTATTGTGTTGTTCTGCAAACCATAGTCAGACCTATCAATGAATTGTTTTCAGTCACTCGGTTGGCAAAGACAGAGACATTTTACCTAGCGGCAAAACATTCAAACAAGAGCACCAATGCTTTTCTGTATCTCACACTCAAATAAATGCGCATAATCTTTAACTTCATAAATGCTCAACAAGTGCATTAAAACACGACTACGGAACTTTCATGTGCGACTGTTTGATTCTTTAGTTGCTTTGACCTATCTTGATGTGGTCAACGATTGTTATTTCAGCACCTCAGGCTCATACACACCTGAGTTTATGAAAAAACAAAATTAATAAACAAGTCTTTTGAAAGCCTGTGACAATTCCTTGGGCTCAAATACACTGCTTGGCCTTCTTATCAGATGGCGTGGTATCAGAAATCTTCAAGCGTTCTATGGTAGAACAGGTCACACAGTATTGCATTAGCCACCAGTTATTATGGACTAACTATTAGGAGATGCTGGTTAAATATTTAAGGAGGCAGCCAAAACATCCAGCCGTGGTTGGCCGAAACGTCCATGGGTACAGGTTAGCTGAATGGCTACTTGACTGAACTGTTTGTTGCCTAAAACTTGTAGAAAGCAGTAGGTTGAACTCTTGGCATACAAACTCAAAGAAAGTTGTACTGTACTGACTACTGTAGTTTACCTGTACCAGTTTCTCATTAGCCCAATTTAGTCTCCAAGAACAGGGCTAATTAGGCTAAGTAAAAATAAATGAACATATTGATCGTCCCTCCAGCTATTTTGGAATTTAGACATTCTGTATTATTTTAAACTTTCACTTATTCAGAAAGATGTTTTAAGAGTTAACACGGTGATCACCCAGTGACGCCCGCCCGGTGACAAGATCGATGGTTTTTCGATTAGTATAATGAACACAATTACAAGGCATCATTCTTGCTTCCAGGATTTTGTATTAGCATTTAACAGGAACAGCTGAATAACCAGTGAACAATTTCTAATTCGTAGGAACTGGTTGACCATGTCTACTGACATGTGGAAATGTGACTTGAATGTCTGCTTATGCAAAATTAGACACAATATTCAACTTCATTGGACCCATTTCTCATTTCAAAGATCTATCTCAGGACCAATGGTGGACCACACTCTACACATTTCATGTGGATCTAACCAACTTGAACATTTGCATGAATGAAGCAATTATACACACATGAATAACCCCCAGTGACTCAAGTCAATGAAAAAAAAAAAATGGGACTAAAGGTAGACCATATGCATCAAGCTCATAAAAATCTAACAAACTTTGAAATTTGGAATGAACTATGCAAAATAGACTAAATGAATAACTTCCAGTCTCATTTAGGAATGTGGAAGGAAGGATAAGTCAGACCTACAAAGTTTCATGGGAATAGGGCAAATAGCATACGCCATGAATTATCAAATAAGACAGTATGTTGAATAACTCCAGTGACCTGGAATCCATGATGAATGAAAAAATTTGGAAATGAAGGTAACCTACCACCAGGTCTCATTTAAAAACCCCAAACCAACCAACTTTATGATTTTGCATAAGTACGGCACATTGACACATGGAAGGCTCCCTTGAACTGAATCTCTGTTTTAAGTAATGTCGGGACTGGATTTAGACCGTATTCACTGTCAAGTTTCTCGGGGAAAAAGCTCACAACCTTGCATATTCACCGAGTTATTGCAAAACTAGACCACTTAAGTAGCATATTGTACGCTGTATCTAATTAGTTCATCTGACCTCATATCCGTCATCTCTGTGCCAAAAAAACCAAGTCACCAAAGCAGTTCCGTTTCATCTGTAATTTTGCTATAAGCTTAAACAATGAATATTATAGAATAGGCCAATCACTCTCCTTTATAGTAGGGCTCTACCTATCCCGATGGGACATCGGACTGGCCCGATTTTTTTTGCACTATCGGCAAAACATCGGATCGGCGCAATGACCAACCAATTCTACCGATGTTTGCTAATGTCAAATTTCACCCACCAATCACCCTACTCAGCAGTAAAATAGTAAAATGTCAGAATGAAGTGAGGAGTACCCCCTGGCCGCCCAGCAGGCTCGTGAAAGTAGACAAGATGGCTAACTTGCCCACGCGATTTGTGACAGTCAGGATTCATTTATAAATTCCATCCCCGCGCTGTCCGTCAAACTACCATCTGAGCCTGGCTCCGATCTGAAGTATCACTAATATGACCCCCCGCAGTGACATTACTCTGTACGGTAAGAAATCATAGGTGCGGCCCGCATATATGCAAGGCTCTAGTTGATCCCGTCGCAGCTTCCAATACATGTTGATGTGACCCGCTGGCCGGAAGTCCCCAAATACACGCTCAGACCAGAGGACAATGGAGTGAGCCAAACACGAGCAATGATACCCTACAAAAAAAAATTATTAGGAGAAACCACTGAATGATTTCACACACACACCCCACGCCACGCAACGAATAAGGCCCATGAGAACGTTCCGAAAGATCAGTTCCAATGTTCCGTAAAGATTTGCAATAAGTTTTGGAAAAGGGATAATAAGTCTCCGAAGCTACACGCATCTCCCAAAATAAACATATGTTCAATTATGTGAAAAAGTTTTCCTTCTAACCATATTATCCATGTCTTGTATGATGTATGAGTGTCTGTTAATCATAAAATTGAAATGTTTGAAAAAAGTTGTCACGGCATGGCCAACAATTGAACACGAACACAGGTACTAGGTACGCTACATACATCAACACGATCGATCTCCAAGGACTGCGAAACATGCGAAACCTACAAGTAGGCACTCTGCACAAAAACATCGCTATATCTATGGAGCACGCAAAATGTGAATACTTCAGAGCAGCAGCACTGACTAGGCTGTACTGCGTAGTGGAGGTTAGGTGCCAGGACATCGCGGATATTTTTGGGACTAAATGTAGTTACTCCAGTGCAGCACATTTTACAACAAGTTTCATGATTTACGGAGAATAACGTTAGATTTAGAGCATAATAACGCTAGTAAGCACAAACTAGTGATGTATCGCCTCCAATTATTAAGTTTTTGTATGAAAAAAACGTTCAGCTGATATGTGATCACATTGTTTCGAATGACTTACAGCTGGAAGGGTTGTGTGGATGCTCACTTCTTTTTGAGAGGTCCTCTAAAAAATGACTAATAAACACTGGTACACTAAAACCCAATGGAAACAAATCCAACAGGTCACATGTTTGTAATAGTGCGATCATCCGTCCATCATCGGATCGGATCGAACATCAGCCGATGTTCGAAAGGAAAACATCGGCCATCGGAGCGGCATGAAAAAAAGTCATTTCGGTAGAGCCCTACTTTTATAGCGGTTTGCGCCCAAAATAGTCAGATCGTGTTCACCCACACCCTGATCTACATACAAAATTTCGTCTCAAAATTGGTCTAACCATTTCAGGAATCCTGCTTAGAAAAGAAAGTTTGCAGTTCAGGCGAAACAAAAAAAGCATGATTTGCAAAAAAAATATGTAATGTATACCCATGGGTACTGGGAGTATTGATAGTGTTATCTAAACCAACCGCAACCCCACTCTTAATCCCTGACACCACCCCTATACCAATCTCAACGCCTCCATCTTGCCCAATTTGTCTCCCTGACTCGCCAATGGAGTGAATTGCAAAAAAATACTACTGCCACACAGTTATACATGTAAACCAGTGGGGTACATGCCCACGGGGAAAATGCTACCCCATGCATGTCATTCCTTAGCTACCCGTGACTTCGCCGAAAGGGCCAAATCCTTCAACGCAACAGTTTCTGCTGCCATAGTGAATGTCCTTTCCAGGCAAAATTGTATTTTGTGTGAATGAGTAAGACAAAAAAAAATGGTATTTCCAATGGCTCTATAAATTCCCGCAAAGTAGCCAGCAGAGCAGTAGGGCCTAAGCTACTTAGGCCTAACTTACTATGACTTTGTACAGGGACCACACGTAGCCTAGATCAGAAGAGTAAAATTGAAGTGACCCACCTTGCAAATAAAGAGTCACTCTTTTGTGAATTGTTTGTATCAACCCATCATTATGCCTGTTTCATTATTATATGATGATTTTTCAAATGTTTTAGATTGCAGATTTTACATTATTTTACAGTTTTTTTTTTTGGAAAATTTTTGGTCCTCAATTCAATGGTTAACATTAGTGTTTCAACGATTATCGATTCGGGAATCGGCTACCCCCGATTATGGCACAATGAATCGGTATCAGAATCGGTAAATTACTCATCTAGTTCTGATCACGAGAACCGCGATTACCCATAACACATGGTAGCAGAATTTCAACATGTTCCGCTCAAAATTGGAACACATGTAGTAAACACACATTCAAAATACACACCGGTTGAAGCAAAAATGTTCTTCAATGTCCACAAGCCACCGCGGGGATCCCCCCCCCCCCCCCCCATCCGAAACCCGCCCTCCCCGATGAATAAAACTCACAAAACGATGGTTCATTCAGCCGTGACATAACTCGGTTATATGCTGTGCATCGCGCTATACACTGAACATATGACATGAGACACATAAACTAAGGAATGGCAGTGCTTACCACAAACCATTGCCTCGATTGGCATGGTACCGAAGCAAGACACGGCCTGGAATTGATCGTGAAGTTGCTAAAATTCATTCGACAAACTACTAATATCAGCGTTGTACCCAGTGAGAAATTGGTTGAAATAAAACCATTCATTATGGCATTGAGGAAGTAGGTCTATGCGAGTTCACAGGCCCAGCAAACATTTTAGTTAATCGGACGCGGACCGCTACCCCGCTCGAGTGTTCAGGCTTAACCACAGGGCCAATGGGAAAAACTCACAGGCGTTAAGTGTGTTGTAGAGGATGATCGAACGTGATGTTACCGCACTACATATGTTGTGTACACACCATAACATGTGTTTGGTACGGTATGCACGGAAAGTATTTTCAGGCTTCTTGATCGTGCAGGGCCGTGCGTATCGACTCTATGATATTCACATGAGTATCGAAGCTTCCGAATTCATTTCGAAGCTGGAGTATACATTATTTTGTTTCCTTCACCGGGGTAACCAAACCATATGCATGCCGATAAAAAGATGGAAATATATGAGTAATGACTTGCAACTAAAGCTGACTATGACTTACCTCTGTAGGTCTATGAGGGGATCTAACTCAGGGAAGTTGCCTTACGTAATTGCAATGACATGTGAACGTGTAATGGACTTGAATGGAATTATATTGGTATCGGTTTATCTGGGATTCCGAGTATGCGAAAAATAATCGGTTAACCGTAACATCCGATTTGGCATAATCGTTGAACACTAGTTAACATAGAATGTGTAAATGCACCAGTTCTGCAGGGTCATGACTCATGTCCATTGTAACAAACATAGGGTTTTTCTCTCATGTCTGCAGTGGAACGATTTCTGACACACAAGTATATGAGTATGCAAAGATTGTGCTAAAATATTGAACCGTTCCGATACTCACCCTCTCCAAAACCATGGTGGCTCCGACTCGTAGTGTTGGACCGACTAGTATTATCGATGGACTGTATTAATGTTATTTATAGAGAACAGGCCTAGGAGCTACATTATGGGTGTATAGCATGTCAACACTACGAGCCCCTGTGCTTCAAGTTTTCGCTGCGAAGTCTGCTCCAAAAAAACCTTGATCGCGATCGCGATCGAAGATCAAAGTTTTCATCTCTAAAAGATCTCCATGGATCAAGTCCCATATCTCACTGCTTACTATGGGAAAGGCATTTTACTAATGGAATAGCCCTTCTCTGGGGTGCCTACGCGAATCACTCGGTCCGTCGATGGATGGAATTGGCATTCCAGTTGAGGTTATGTCGCGGGACGATGTGATATCTACGTAACAAACTAGATCGCGGAGGTCATATCCCCGAGTGCATTATGGGAGACATGAAGCAGGATCATGGGAAATATCAAATATGTCAATTTTTCCATAAAATGAACCTTAAACTACCTCAAGAATAACATGGACATGAAAATTTTGTGAAACATTGCCATGGTGGAGAGTCACTTGTTGAGAAAAACATTAGAATGTGTAATTTGGGAACAATCCAATCTCTTCATAGGAGGGGAAAATGCATTCTGTGATCAACAAATAGTCCCTTATTCCTCTTTAATGACCTTTGAATTTGACCTTCACAAGGTCAAGTTTTTTTTTGTCCCAGGGTCATCAATGACATTGGTCACAAGTTCGGGCACATCCATCAAAGTTTATGACCGTCTTTTCACCAGAGGTTACTGTTTTAACTCTAATGGCATTTGATGACGTTCCATCAAAAAACTGTGTACAATCTAAAAAGAACACTACCCAAGAAACATGACTGAGTTTCAAGACAATCTAATGCTTTTTGTAGGAGAAGATCCATTTTGTAATTTTGAACAAAATTGCCAGTAGTGATGCTTTAATGACCTTTGACCTTGACTTTCACAAGACCAGAAATGGCCTCGAGGTCACAAGGATCCATTAAGTCCAAGTTTGGTCAAAGCAATCAAAGATTGATAAATTGAGCAGCCAAAAAAGACCAATAGCGGGTTCAATGGGACCACACAGGAAGTAGTAGTAGAAGATAGATAGAATGACGGCGGATCACAATGGCTCAACCAGCATAGCTGGTTTGAGCTAATAAAATGGAAAGAACACTGAGAAATACTGAGAAATTGATTCTCTGGAATGCATTACCTAATGAAGCATTTAACAAGCTTATCACAAGTAGCTAGCTAGTATCGACCTTCAACTAGGCTCGTGAAGTGGTCAACTACGATGTTTCGATTAAGCGGAGCACCAACCAGGGGTGGTGCAGTGGGTTGCAAAGCAAAAATGTTTGTCTGCAGACCCATCAAAGAATTGCAGGACAGCAGTTCCACGCCTTTTGGGGCAGTAAGCAACGTCCCCCAATATGACAATAATTTTCAGAACTTTCTTGAAGGGGAACACCGAAGGGACTATCGGTGAAAGCACTACTCAGCTACAAAATGGCGTAATTTTCTGCCAGTCCGTCTCCATGGATTTTTCCTTGCCATCTCCTGGGCTTACTTCACTTGCAATGTTATTGAGGTCATAGTTCTCCTGAACTCATTCTTACTCTCTTGTTCAGCTTTTTGGCCTTCTCCCTGAGTCGTAACTGGCTGATTGGGTTGGCTTGCCGTGGGCACCCGCCATAGGCTTCTTCTGAGAGTGTGAGGGTCTGTTCAGAGCATACGGAGAGGGGAGAAAGGACGTTTGCAAAATGAAATACATAGATGGTTTCAACAAGTTTGTAATATGGGAGCTTCTATCTCTGGCCCTGACTTAAGCCTGCTCAACACTGTACGGAATTTGTTCTCCGTAAGGGTTGCGAAGCTTACGGTCATGCAACAGTCTCTGGTGGACCGCCAGGTGTGAGGTGATGACCGCAAGGATGATTAATGATGCCGAGCTGCCGACCCCGCAAAGCTTTTGCGATATTCGATGCGAGGTTTTGAAAAGTTCAAACATTTTTACGGAGTCGCAAGGCCAACATAGTTTTGTGAAGGTAATTAATTTCATTGAAAGTTGGGCGACTGAAGCAATAAGGTCGTGCTTTGAGTGTACTAACTCTTTTCCAGTAGCTCTTGGAAGGAGTGCACACACACCTTTGAAATGAAACATATCTCTGTGTGGCTTTCTTCGGTGTTTCTCCAGTGGGTGTCCCAAAACAATACGTCACCGCTCGTCCAAGCTTCGGTTGATTGCGTGCGTGGCTGGCGGGCAGTGATCGATGAGATTGTGCCTTTGAGCTCACAGTGTGGCAGCTTTAGTAAAGGCTCTTGGAAGCTTTTCAGCCAGATGCTGGTCCTGGCTGGGTGGTGCATATTTGGGGTGTCCATATTGGAGCATGCACCAACACATGATTGTGATTGTTTTGGGGCATGTTTAACACGCTGATCACATACTGAAAACCGTTTGATGAATAACACCTATGTATATATTATGCTAAAGATGGAGTGACACCCATTGCTCTTTCCCAGTCTTTCCATTGGGTTGCCCTTCTTTGACAGCTCAATCCAGCATGTTTTGTGAATTCATTCTGGCTGCTTCTTGTTTCTTGAAATGTACAGAGTTCAGCCTTGTACCTTTGCCTCTTCTGTCAGTGGGGCGTGCGCATAAGGAAATCACTGGGCCTGTGGTTTTACGAATCACTCACTTTCCGATGCTCAATTTTTCCATAGAAATTTATTTTAAATGTATCCCTTGTGAGCCTTCAATATTTTTTGATCCTCAAAAGGGTGGGGTCCCATAGTTTGCCAACTGTGGTTTCCGATAATCGATTGTCATATTGCTCCCATTCATACATCCCCATGATCAAAGACCTTAGTTCCACCATAAACACCAATCTGATGGGTGAAGAATATTACATTCGATATTGCAGGTAATCATAATTCCTATTGAGAGTAAAATTGAGAGTGTCACCTTTGAGGATCAACTTAAAACATACTTTTCCTGATGAATTTAGCAAATTTTAACTTTTCCAAATTTTTGCATCTTTCAGGATTTCCTGTGACTGCCCCAGCTAGAGGCGACGGACCAAACATCTACGTGTGAGTACATAATGAAGCTCTTGATGTACTCACTGCCTTAGCCAGGGTGGGTCGCTTGTACTGGTCCATCGGATACTCTGCAGCCCGTCTTCCCCTTGCCGTCGTTCCGAGACTTGCCAGACCGCCTGTCATCGTTGGCTGCCCGGCCAGCGTGCCTGCCTGGCCGCTCTTTGACGGTCCCTGTCTCGACTTTCGGTCACTCTCAGGGAGCTCGAGGACCTACGGGGGAGGGGTGCAGTAAGATTTAAATCAATACCCCTCCAGGTGCAAACTTATCTGTATCTACCGGTCACAAGTCACACTCAATTTTCACGATTCCAATTTTTTTGTACTTAAAAACTGACACAGATCTCTATCAAGAAACAAACATTTTTCGTCTGCACTCCCATAAGGAGCTACACACCGAATTTGTTAATCCCATCAGACAAACATTCTCACAAATTTCCAATTTTCTCTAAAACTGACACAGATTCTCTTAAAACAACGGGTTTCCTGTAATCCCCATAAGAATCACCAATTAAATCCAATCATCCCATAATTTTGTAGTTGGTGTACACAACGACTTCAGACTGACCTTTGGAGACCCGAAATGACTTCACCCTAATTATGGGGTTTCCCTGTGCACGATCATGTGTGAACATCACCTGATCAACTATCATGTTTACAAACACTGAGATGCCAACTATTCCCCTTTTCTCCCATTTTCTCCCCAACTGATGGGGGCCGATCTCTACCAACAAAACGAACCGTATGGTTCCTGTACTCCTGTAGAGCTACGCACAATTTTCCAGCAGACCCAACCCATCCATTGTGGATTTTGTTTTACCAGGATTTCAGATTACCTCGAACCTGACAACAAGATGATATGTGCAAACTCATTAAAGGACCCTGTACTGACGTTCAGCCTGTGGACCAAAGGTTCTGGCTTACCTTGTGGTTCACAAGGCTTGCCGACTTTTGACTTCGCTGACCATCCAGGGGAGCATTTACACATTTTGGGGAACACACATATCAAATTGAGCAGCCTGCAAATGCTGCATTGCTGCTTCGGTACCCTGAACTGGTTCCACTGGCCCCAACCAGTTTATGTCATGTATTGCTAAAGCTAAACGCGCCTTGGAGACCTCATGGCTTAGTTTGTAAGCACAAAACATCAATGCACCAGCAGGTCAATTTTGGCAAAACCGCCATTGTTCTGTTCTTGTTCCAACACCCCCCAAATGCAAACAGTTTCATAGTTTTTAACGTTTTCATCACACGTTTTCGTCTGTATGTGTGCTTGGCTCTCAAGGCAAACAGACAAATGGAGGAGCATGCAGATGATAACATCCACCAAACTACAGGTAAGTGTTGAGCTGAAATCTGGAACTTTTGTATTTTAGTCTTCACGAAATTGCCACAACCCAAGCAATCTCCAGATGACCTTTTTTTGGTTCCACCCTCTGCATGTCCCTCACTGTTGTGAAAAATCAAAACCATGTTGAACTATTACTTCAAGTAGGAACATGGTGGCTCTCATTCAGTACCACCATCCATCTTGTTTGCTGTTATTTTTTTCTACAAATACTAACTTATCACACTAGACAATCGTTGACTTCGGTTTCCTCCTATTTCTTCCAACAATCGCTTAACCTGTTGCCTTGGGACCATTGCCATTGTTCGTGTCTGTCCGTCCGTCCTTCCTCTTTCTGTTCCTCCCCCGCCTTCATATCGTCTCCACCGCCCCTGTCGGTGAAGTCCTGCTTTCCGAGGCGGTCTCCCACTCTTCGTTGTTGTGTCAGAGCTGCCCTGCTCATCACTAGGGGTGTGCGGTCCCGGCTGTGGGTACCCATCTCATCACTACTCAAGCTCCCCCCAATGACGCCTCTCTGCCCGGACTCGGCCCCCTACCAACTCGGCTCGGAAGGCCTCCTTCACCAAACCTAGTACCCCCGTCCTCGCCCTCTCCCATTGACCTTCTGGAATCGTGGTGGTTTCTCCGGTCTTGGCGTTTTCCCCCCGAGTGGGGGACGTGAGTTGCTCACTCTTGACCCTCCTCTCCTATTAACACCAAAAACCCCTGTTCATCAGGTACCGCTCGCTTTGTGGGGGTTTTCCGGGAATAGATCTGTCTTGTCTTTGGTCTCTGTACTTTTCGTTTGCCGCCCTCGTCAATGTTGTTGCTCTCTAAGGCTCTCTTCTGCTTCGCCTGTTGTTTTCCAGACAGTGGCCGTAGTGGAGCCTCAGCCTGCCTGGACCTCTCGTCCTCACGGGACCCGCCACTGCTACGCGATCCCCGCCCCCCGACCGTGAACCCTCTGCCCCTTCCCCGAACCGACGAACAACCTCTCCCTCCGCCTAGAAGCTCTCCCTGCTGCCGCATCTCCTTGTCATTCTTCCGCCCTGGTCCCGGTATCTTCTGCTTCCATCGGTACTTCTACCCCCCTCGAGCCTACCATCTTTTTTTGCTGGGCCTCTTTGCTCCGACCGTCTACTGCCACCTCTTCTCTCCCTACTTTTCCCTTCTATCGCGGCCATCTCTCAGCCTACTATCACCCTGTCTTGCTTGGCCTCTCTCTCCTCTGGAGGTCGCTTTGTGTCAGATGACGAGAATCCACAGCAGCCTCAGTATTTACACCCTCCATATTTCCTTTGCCTCAATTGCATGCCCGTTCTGCTGCAGTCCTCTCTGTTGGGCATCTCCTGCTTTTCCAGAGTCCTCGTCAGACGAAAAAAAAAAAAAAAAAAAGGTTTCATCCCCCCCAGTCGATTCCTTCTTGGCTCAAAGACCATGCCTCTGTTGCTGGCAAGCACTGGCTGCCTGAGGACCGGGATCCCCTGCACTGGCCTCATAAATACCACCCCCTCTCCTCAATCGATGACCCCTTGACGTTCCCCGCACTGGCCGTGGAGCCCCCGGTGCTGAATCGCCCGCCACGGTCCTTCCTGTAGGGCTCATATCTCCCACGTGACTGAGGTCATGCGTCCCCTGCGACTGTCACCCCACCCCCCCCCCACCCTCCACCGCGCCACCTTTCTCCGTTACTGCTCTCCCTCCTGGTACGTAACCCGTCGTCCTCCACTCTTTGGCCTACCCACCCCCTCTCCTGGATAGGTTCCTGAGGCACCCGGCTGAAACCCGATACGCTCTGGAGCTTTCCTGGGCACCGGCCTTCCGAGACTTCACTTCCGGCTTCCGATGCTGCCTTGGGGGTCTCCTCAGTCTAGTTATTTCCCCCCCATCAGTGGCAGGCTCCTCCTTCTTGTGACCAGTCGGTGGGAGCCTTTTAGAGCCTGCCCCTGTATCATCCTCCTCCTCCCTCCTTGCTTTAACCTTACCCGGTTCGTGTGTGTCTTCCTTCTGGTGCTGGCTGATCAGGTATCTTTCCATGGCGAGACAGGTGGTCTACTCTGCGTTCTTGCCGTGCTCTTCCCTTGAGTGACTCTGGCCTGCTGGCCTCCAGGTGAGGACTCTTGCTCTCGAGATGTCTCTGATCTGCTTTAAACGGTTCCATCTCCGACACCTTCCTCTTATTCCTTTCCGGTGGTCTGACTGTTTTCACAACAGTGGCTGGTGGCCGTCTCAGCCTCCTTCGTCATTGCCTTTGATTTTTTCTTCTGCTGCCTGCCGCCTTTCTTTTCGCTGCCCGCGGTCGGCTTTCTTCCGCCTGCTGTCTCTCCCTCTGCTTCTCTCCGTCTGTCTTCCTGCATGTTTGTTTCTCTCTGCTGCCGTGTCTCTCTCTGCCTCTTGGGGTCCTCTGCGGCAGCCTTTCCCTCTCTGGCGGTAGCGGGTTTATCATCCTCCGTCGGTCTACTCGTTGTTTGCTCTTCCCTCAGCTTCTCTCTGGTTCCTGCTGCCATGGATTCAGCAGGTTCTTGAGCAGGAGGCGGTGGAGGTGATGGTTGGGCCATTCTTGGGATTACTGCTCCCTTCCCATGTCTGTTGTCTATGTGGACCGGGTGGACCTGGGTGTTTTATCAGGTTCCCCGGCTCTCTGCTGCACGTCTGCTCCACGCCCCTCTCGCTGTTCTTTTGGGAGACTTCTCGTCACCTTGGACCGGCCTCTTGCCTCTCGACAGGGGCATATGGATCCGCAGGGGGTTCTCCCGGGCCTCCCTACCCTTTGTTCGCTGGGAGTCGTCTCGGGAGTTGGACCTTGACATCTCTCGGGATGATCCCCCAGAGTGCTGACTGTCGTTCTCCGAGGTCCTACGTGGACCTCCTGCCCATCGGAGCTTGCCTCTGAACTGCCTCTTTTTCTGATGATACTCCTGGGAAGAACAAATGGAATAGCTGTAAAATAACAAATCCTAACTCAGCTCTTATGTATCCATGAACTTCCAGATATTTCCAGTGTCATTCTTCATTCCTTGTCACTCTTCCTATCAAATCAACATCACAGCATCATTTAGAATCCAGTTAGTGATAAATGTATTTCTCATAAGAAAGCTGTCAACAAAATTCCAACTTCTCGGGACCAGCTTCTGACTCACTCCGTGTTCAACAGGTTGTCAGGCTCTGGCCTCTGATGACCCGACTCCAAAACAATAGGCCCAAGTATAGGATTTCACAACCTAGACCGTTTTCTACAAAAATGACCACTAATTCACACCGTTACAGCTCATCGTAGAAAATTTTCACAATTTGAACTCTCTGGACCTCAGATGCCCTTTTTCCTGACCTTAAAACAGTAATCACGTACTCATCATGGGAAACCCCACAATCCGATTCATGAAACTTGATCATCGCCTGAGGAATCAGTTCCATCATTCCATTGTCAGAAAACAAAAATAGTGACAAGAATCAATGTCATTTTACCCATCTTCCCAAGGCACACAGCTTTAAGTTGTGAACTCATGGTTGCTAGGTAACCAAAAACAAGTGAGTGCAAAAACTGAAATTACTTCAGTATATACAAACAACTCAGGAACACAAATCAATTACATGTGAGCTACAGACAGTGAATAACTTGAGAATATGTTATTCAGGCTGGAGCAAGGAGATGGACTTAACGGCCGTGGGCTGGCCAGGAGGGGCATAAAACTCCGACCACTATCCCTGCAGAAGACGATCTCGGTGGCCTCTCACGCTCGAAGGCCGATTGGCTGAGACTGAAAAGCTGTTCTTCACGATTCCTACAAGAGAGGAGGTTGTGGATAAAATGAATAGATAACCGCCTGATCCTGCCCCTCTCACTGTATATGTCAGTATTCGCCACTTTGCAAAGTCAAGTGATAAAAGTATACTATACTGTCCATTTTATGATCATTGTGCCTCAGCATTGGTTGTTGTCAAGATGCTATTCATTTAGAAGAGATGGCATTTGCCTCATACTCTTCCCCTTATGACATCCATTATGCCCTGCCAACATTAGAATGCCCATCAATCCTACCCTTTTTTTTTTCTTTCCTTTCCCCCGCTCACGGATGCCATAATCACAGGTGTCTGACCACACAACATCAGATTGCCATTATTTCCTTTTTTTTTTCCCCCTAATAACATCAGAATGCCCCTCAAACCTCCCCACAATATCTGAATGCCTCACATACCTCTTCCCCCACTACATCAGAATGCCCCTCAAACCTCCCCACAATATCTGAATGCCTCACATACCTCTTCCCCCACTACATCAGAATGCCCCTCAAACCTCCCCACAATATCTGAATGCACCTCATAACTCATCCCCACAATATCAGAATGCCTCTCATACCTCATCCCCACAATATCGGAATGCCCCTCATACCTCCTCCCCACAATATCTGAATGCCTCACATACCTCTTCCCCCACTACATCAGAATGCCCCTCAAACCTCCCCACAATATCTGAATGCCTCTCATAACCACCTCCCCACAACATCGGAATGCACCTCATAACTCATCCCCACAATATCTGAATGCCTCTCATACCATCTACCAACCACCTCCCCAAAACATCGGAATGCACCTCATAACTCATCCCCACAATATCTGAATGCACCTCATAACTCATCCCCACAATATCTGAATGCACCTCATAACTCATCCCCACAATATCTGAATGCACCTCATAACTCATCCCCACAATATCTGAATGCCTCACATACCTCTTCCCCCACTACATCAGAATGCCCCTCAAACCTCCCCACAATATCTGAATGCCTCTCATAACCACCTCCCCAAAACATCGGAATGCACCTCATAACTCATCCCCACAATATCGGAATGCCCCTCATACCTCCTCCCTATAATATCATTATGCCCCTCAAACCTCCCCACAATATCTGAATGCCTCACATACCTCTTCCCCCACTACATCAGAATGCCCCTCAACCTCCCCACAATTTCTGAATGCCTCACATACCTCTTCCCCCACTACATCAGAATGCCCCTCAAACCTACCCACAATATCTGAATGCCTCACATACCTCTTCCCCCACTACATCAGAATGCCCCTCAACCTCCCCACAATATCTGAATGCCTCACATACCTCTTCCCCCACTACATCAGAATGCCCCCCAAACCTCCCCACGATATCTGAATGCCTCACATACATCTTCCCCCACTACATCAGAATGCCCCTCAACCTCCCCACAATATCTGAATGCCTCAAATACCTCTTCCCCCACTACATCAGAATGCCTGCCCTCCATACCCCTCCTGAACATCAGAGTGCCCCTCTATACCTGAGTTGGATATGCTGTTCCTGGCCTGCTCCTGTTGTTTCAAAATCTGGGGGGAGGTTTCGGCTGTTCTGCCTACCCCAAGGGTTCCCCCCTGCCCGCCTCTCCTCCCCCTCTCCCTTCCTGGAGCCGTCACTGCTTGCCACTCTCGTACGCTCACGCACGCGTCAGTCCTCCCTGAGAGGTTAATGATAATACACAATGTTTTCTTTAAGCAGATAATGACTGCTTATACCATAGTCAGCATATTACATAAGGTGAAGGGGCAAGGCCTGCAGGGGAAATGTGAGTGCCTTTTGACAAGATCAGCTGTTTTCCATCTCACCACGCTGCTCAAGCTACGTCTAGAAGGCAACAGTGCACTAAATCATCACTTCTTACATAGCTACCGCATACAAGGGAAGTCCCTCCAATCAATTGTTCTATTCCAATTGTCTAGGGTAAATACTCCCTACGCATCCCGTGTAGGCACAAGATGGGTACAGCGCCCTTTCAATTTTCGATATCACTTGAAAAAAGGCCCACTCTGCTGTGTTCTACTCGCAATTTGATTTGATTTGAATTATACGGGTTGAGGAACGCCAAAGTTAGGCCCATGGAGTAACACTAGCAGTATTGATGTGGATGCGACATGATAGCTCGCCTTCTCTTCTCTACCGATGCTCAGATGATATCAAGGCAGGGGTGTAACCAATGCAACCTTGCCCTGGGACTGCCATTTTGTGTTGAACTATTTAGTTGGTAGTGCCATCAGCTATTGTGGTGGCAGGTTGTCACCATTGCTGATGTATAACAGCTCAGCCCCAAGAAATAAACCTCAATATTCCTTCCCTGCTGTAAATCTTTGCAACAAACCAACCTGAAAATATGGAAACATTGATTGTGGATGTGACACAAAGCTCGCTCCGCTCATCAAGTATGCTTCGGATGATACAAGGCAGGAGTGTAAGCATTCCCAACCTCGCTAATGGGACTGCAAATTTGTGTCCACTACCTAAAGGCGAAAAGAGTGCTGTGACAGGAGGAAGCAGAAGTTCAATTGATAAGCTGCTCACAGCTGACTTACCAAGACTATAGCAAATATCCACATAACAAATTCACAAGTAGGCCAGAAAGTTCCACTGCAGTTACAGGGATCCACGAAGGTACGACCTAGGCCATCGCAACTCCAAGTACAGCCAAACTAAAGGAAACGTCTAGGGGAATGCTGGAAATACGAAAACGCGTAATGTTCAAGGGACAGCGTCACTGATACCACTATACCATTCTCTTGCATGTCATAGTCGTCAGAGCCCTGTCGACCATGCAAAAACAACACGAGAGCATTGCAGAAAATGCATACACTTCTGACGCACAGCAATGGAATACAGGATTGAAATGCACGATACTACCCAATTTGCATTAATGGTCATACCTCTTGTTGCATTTTTTCGACTTTTGACACAAAATAATTTTTGGAAGGAAACGAGGAAGGCTAGTGTCTGGTGCACCTTGGGCGTTTTTAAGCTACAAATATGTCATCCAGTCCCAATTTTCTGAGGACACTCAGATCTGTTTCACTATACCCCAGTTCTGTCACCAGGTCAATAGACCTATTCCGTTCCCCACTAACAGAGGCTCCCAAGTTTGGGATGACAAGATCGAGGATCGAAGCCCAGCCACGAATTTTTGTCATTTCTCCATTGTGAGCTGAAAATGGATCATCTCGAGCGGAAACATAACGAGGAGGGCTGTAGGTAACATCTTTGTCATGTCTAGGTTCAGTATTTGCATGACTGACATCAGTGGAATGAAGTTGTGCCATCAATCTCCATCCCCCCCACCTTCCTCTCCCCCGTACTTTCTGCTATGCTTTTCCCCACCAACCAGCAAACGACTATACTCTAGCTATATCCAAGTACCTACCTAGATGGCGGTCTTTCTGCCCTGTCCTCTTCCTCCCACTCTCTGGCGGGGGGCTGCGACGGTGGCGGCATCTCGGCAGAGTCATCCTCATTCCTGGAGGGACCTTCCATCTCCCCCTTGTTTGTCGTTTTATGATCCAGTTGATCAGGAGGTTGCTTGCCCCCCTCCGACGTTCCTCCTCCGCACGAAGCTCCTCAATCCGCACGCCTTCTGCGGCACGCTCGATCGCCTCCCCGCCATGTCGCTGGACTGCTCCTGCCGGCGCTGACGCCACGTGTTGTCCTCCTTGTCCAGGGGCAGCTCTGGGGCCTTCAGGGGAGAGTGGTAGTGAAGAGAAATTATTACAGGGTTCCTGCAGAAACTGAGCATGACTTTTCAATGATCAAATAAAAGATTTCCATGACCTTACTACTATGCTTTTTCGCATAGAATTTTCAACAGAACATCCCCCCCCCCCCCCAAAAAAAAAAAAAAGCCAAAGCAACAACAGCAAACAGCTGTGAGAAAGTAAACATCACTTCATGAAAATTTCAATGACTTTTCTGTGATCCAACAACTTTTCAAGGAATTTAAAACTCATCAAGGCCTGGATTTTCATTGAAGAAATTTCATGACTTTTCCAGGTCTTCCATAACCACAGGAACCCTGTTGTTATTGAGAGTTGGCAGAGGGTAAAAAAATTGAGAGAGATTTGTGAGGACTGTTGAATGGAACAGAAATTATAGAAGCACTTAAATCCTCCAAGTAGGATCAACTTCTGTCAGAACGTGAGCTTGGTCTTCCTATCCTCACTGCTGGAAATAATCTACCGGATATATTACTTGCCCACGAAGAGCTGAGTGATTAGGAACTTGTTAGGCTCTGATGTCACCCTCCAAGTCTTCGAAAGATGATCAAATTAGAATGCAGCCAACCATGGGATCCTGAGGTTGGCATAGGTGCCTGAGCCTTCTTCGCAAGAGAAATGCATTCTTTCCACCCTCTTTTGCTTGCTGTGAGGGGCTAAGTGGTGGCCCCGGTGGTGGGCCCTGGTGGCCCCCAGGGGGCGGGACCCCCATGTGGTGAGGTGGCGGAGGCATCATATGAGGGGGTGGCGGCCTGTGGTAGTGCCCGGGGGGTGGCGGCCCCATCCGGGCGAAGGGTGGCATGGGATTCCTGGGTCGAAAGACGTGGCATCATGTGAGGGGGCCGGTTCCAGTTCTGCAGGTGAAAGTACAATATGGTCCATCCACTTGTGAACTGCCAATCGATTGCCTAGACAAGGTTAAAAATCACATCAATACATAGGCATCGGACTAAGAACCATATGTGCAAAAAGTGATAGTTTTCCAGAAGGAAAATGACTGTACCATCAGGTAGATAAGCTCATTAATATCTATCAATTTGCGAATATGAGAAAGATACTCCATTTAGAATCCTTCAGTGGTATGCATGTAAATTTCGCATACGCAGTCCATTTCGATCGATCCATTCGATCCATTTCATTCAAAATTTCTGACCAATCACAGCTTATTCGGGTGCTTGCCACATGTGTGCTTGTGTGACATCCCAGCCTTGCACAGTTTGTAGAACAATGCAAGCATTGGACATTGATTGGGAAACAAAACATTAAAACAACCTTGCTTCATCTAAAGATTTCTCACAGGGAATAACTTTTCTAGATGGTATTGTTGGGTTCGTCTGTCACCACTCACCTGCTGGTCCATGGGCATCGGCATGTGGCCCATGGGTGGTGGCATACCCCGGCCCGGCATCATAGGCATGGGCCTGCCATCACGGCCAATAGCCTCTGGTCTCGGGGAGGAATCCCGCTCCGGTCTCCCTCGGTCATCCTCCTGTTAATGGTCAATGAGCATAGTTTAGTCATTCAGTGAGGCCACAAGGTAAATAATCCATGAGCATTTTGTTGTTGCTGAGATTTCCATGGAAAATTTCTATTTTCATTCTTTGACAGATTGCAAATAAGTCTGGAGGCTAGATTTCTCTAAAGAGCAATAGTTATGTGAACCAACTTTGGCCAATATATATTTTTTTTTGAAGGTTTACTTGCAGACGCAGAGGACTGAACCTATTCAAGGCCCTGCAAGGGTGCAGATCCGGATGCTGCACCTCATTGTCGGTCGAGAAATATGAGTAGGGAGACAAGGCACAATTGCTAGGAGTGCGTCACAAGGCACTGCAGAACCCTGCAGCGGGGATGTGACTATTGTGACTATTCAGTCGGTGGTGCCATCAGCTATTGGATGGTGGCAGTTTGTCACCATTGCAGATACGTAACCAGCTCAGCCAGAAAGGAACATCATTTGGCACAACAACCTGAAACCATGGAATACACAGAAGAAAGTTATTCACGACAGTTTAGCGCTGGCTCTGGGGTCAAATCCAGGGGGTCCAGTCAGCACCTGAATCACCAAGACACTTGTCATATTCCTCAATCTCGGACCCTTGAAGTGTACGTGAACGAAAATTTAGTGGGTCCAAAAATGCTCAAAATTATGTCCATGATCCCAATTCATTTGTATTCCTGACGAGGAATCCATAACAAGTTTTACAGAGACTGCAAAACCAGAGCTATCCAAGGAGATGTCAAGATATGGTTGGGTAGCATTCTTCCTCATGGTGAGAAATGTGTGACCACATGAGCTTCTTGCATGATCATTCAATGGTATTTCCATTTCAATGTCTTGTGACTACAACTGCATAATTAGTTTACAAGGATACAACGTCTCAAACCCTCTGTTAAGACAATTCACAAGCGAAGCACTGAACGGTTGCAGTATGTCACCTACTAGCTTGCTAGATCCGGCCAAAATTGTCTGACCTGAGGCACCTCTGCCATTTCAAATTTTTGCTGACGAACGGAGCTCAGAGGAAAAATTCTTAGAATCCAGTAGCTTGTGGAACGTTCGGCTGGCATAATTGGGAATGGCGGAGGTGCCCACATCCAGCCAGCTGGTAAGTGACATACTGCACAGGTTAGTGGTAAAAGGTAAGTGCAGTCAGCGCTATAAATTGAGGTGTTATATGATGAGGATATATATCCCTCTCTGTGAACGAGCATTTTCACAGGGACAGTTAAGGAGATGAATTAATATTGTGTCAAAGGTCATGGGGTACACTGGCCTCTTGACGTTGCATGTACAGTGTGCAAACCACCGTTCTCGGAACTCCCGTAATGGAAACTGCACATCCTGAAAGCATCGGAAAAGATGTGAAACATCCGAAAAGAAGAGATGAATAAGCCAGTTCAGAATTACAGTTTAATGAGAGGATAATGATATTGTGTCCAAAGTCATGATGGAAACGACAGCATTTCCGACGTTGACGTACCGTGGGGTGGCAAAACGAAACTGCCCCGCTGAAAATGATAAATCCTGCCAGCACAAAACTTTACCAGATTCCCCCCATACTTATCACAATAACATCCGAGCACATGGAATGAATTGGTTGAGTTTTCAAATAGTGGTGACAGTTAAAGAATAAACTGTAGTGATATTGCTGGGGGGAATCTTGTGTATTCTCCCGAACTCTTCAGTGGTGAGCATGCGCACTTACAACCTGAAACTGGCTTATTGTTTGTGTTCTCACAGGGTGATGACAGTTTTAAAATAGGCTGGAGTGATAGACCTATGGTGAGAACTTGTCTATAACCCTCAAGACTATTTAGATTGGTGGGAATGCGCACAACCTAGACAAACAGGCGTGAACACTATCGAATGGTGACACTCTGTACCTGGAGGGGGGAGGGGGAGGGGAGGTTATGTTCAACTCACCTCTGGCGGGTGTGACTCATGGTTTGTCTTCCTCTCATCTTTCTCAGCAGCCGCATCCTCCCTTTCTTTCCTCGCAGCCTCCCGCCTCTCTCTCCTGCTGAGAGTCAAAACCAAAACAGAGAAAAGGTGTCAGCTGGAGGATAACCCTTGGTTGGTTCATGCTTCATTGCTGTCATTGCTGCTCACAATATTACGTGCCGAGCAGGTTCATTGTGTACACATTCCTTCAAAAATGAGTCAAACAAATTCTGGTCGATGATAAAATCTTTTACCATACCATTACACTGGCATGGATTGTAGAAAGTTACGTGGTATATAATGTGGCACCAAAAAAAAAAAAATGTTCTGCCCAGTAGCCAAGTAACATACATTTGGGATTTTTTTTTTCCACCAAGAAAAAGATCCACAGGGGGTATTCAACTAAGCACATTTTGAATTTGGCGATTGGGTAGAGTCAATAGCTAACTTTTTTAACCAGGTTGGATCGACATTGCTTTGAGTGGTTATTGCTTTCTGAGGTCACCCAGTAAAATACAGAACAGGGACACCTTCTGGTTCTGTTTTTTTTTTACATGTCAAATCTGCTTTCTTCTGGGTTTTGTAACATAAACAAATATCACTTTCTGTTGAAAAAATAGAAAAAAAGGTACAATGGATAATTCACTGAATGTTTTACCTGCCCGTAGGATAATGATGGATGCCACATTCCCCCTGCAATGTTAAATAGCACTTCCAGGTGGTACAACGGTTAAACTGTTCGATTTTGTTTTTGTTTTTTCCGGCCGTGTCATCAGTTATTGGATGGTGGCAGGTTGTCAGCACTACAGGAAGAAAACCGGTTCAGCCACAGAATGACATCATTTGACTCGATCCGGAATGGCTATTATTGAGAAAGTTTACCTTTCATGTAACATCACTTTGCATGACCATTTATTATATCTCACATCACAAGTAGTGTCTGGGGACACTATGGTTTTGTGTGTAGCTGCCACCACTGTCTTCTACCCAAGGTGAGAAACATTAGGCCTTAGTGCAATAACTGTTATGCTTCATCATCCGATTGACTGTAAACTTGCGGTGTAAATGCCGCCAAGAAAAATTAACCTCGAATGGGTGCAATAGTGGGCATTGCCACATGACAGGCGCCCTCTATTCCGACCAATTTTCGTGATCTTGTTCAACAGATCTGGATGAAACCTGGTGAATATAGACTACGATTGGTCCATACAGAAGCATTTTGAGGTGATCAGAAGTCAATTATGCCAATTTATGTGATTCTCCACAGGTTTGTTTGATTTGAACATAACATGGTGGACAATCCTGGAAAGAGTCAAGGTCATTCAAGGTCCCGGAGGGGAAAAAAAAAATTCAAATCTGCATGATTTTGGCCAATTTTTCAAAGTTGGTCTGATTCCAATGAACCTTGGTGCATGTGACAGCATTTGGTCCCATCACCAACAATTCCTTGCAAAGCTGCTCATCAGTGCATGCATCACAGCAACCGAATGACCCTTGCATACTTACAACGTCTGCTATATACATAGCATCTCAAAATAATCCACCCCATCCCTACATGTCAGCCCAACCTCGTGTTAGTTTTCTATCTACCAAAATCCATATACACACTCATGTGCACGATTCCATTCCACTCACTGTTCTGAGTCCTCTTTCCCAAGCCCGTCGCTCTCCTCGTCACTGAAGACCATCTCTCGGAGTAATCCACCTCATCCTGCATGCTAGCCCAGCCCTCGTCGCTCTTCACCAGGCTGTCCATGTCCTTCAGATGCTGCTCGTCCACGATGCGGGGGTGCTTGGTACCACCACCATCCTCGGTTGGGGGTGGGCCAGGGGGCCTGTGACCAGGGCCCATAGGGGGAGGGCCTCTACCTGGCCCTGGCTGCTGTAACCTATCGAGGAGAATGTGGGGACAGCATTAGGACGTATGCATGGCCCACTGTTAATACGTCTGACATAGAATCATTACAACGATATAGCAATCATCATCACTGCATGCACACACAACAGTTCACAGACCAACTGACAATTCATGCGGGGATAAGATTTTTTCCATACCAGAAACGCATTGTTTATTGAGAGGTTCTGTGCGATGCAATTGATAATATTGCTAAGAATATCAGGACAGTAACGATCAAAATTGTTGCCGAATAATACTGATAGCGCTATCACAACAGTGCTGTAAGCCAACTGCACTGAGCAGAACCTGTAGAGAACATACTTTTCCGAAAACATTCGCAAAGGTTGCCATGAATTCTTTTGGATAATAGGGTTTTGGTTTGACTCACCTCGAAATTTTGAAAGCGCAATTTGTCCAGCATTGAGTATAGGTACCATGACATGAAACGCAGGAAGCAGAGGGATATATGTACTATACTGTGTAGATGACCACTGTATGCTCAATCTGCAGTAGAACCCTCTGTTTAAACAGTTCTGCATCACACGGAACCCAATTCCAGAAGCCGTAGTAATCCACAAGACAAATGCAATGACTGCCAGCAAACTTCACAATAGGCAGGTAGGAAAAAATTACACAACGCATCCGTGTTGTGAAACTTAAATTCTGAAGTCTCTCGCTGGTGTCCTCTTGCTGTAATTCACAAACAGTGCAGCTGGTGATTTGCTCCATTCTAGTCCAATGCTAACTAAACCGAGTTGTTCCCCAGTCATGGAAGCCAGGGGAAAAGTCCAAACCTATATATATGCACTTGTGATCAGGAAATAACGTTAAGCCACAGCATCCTGCACTTTGTGCATAACTTGGCTATGAGCTAAACGAAAATGAACAGCAGCCTAACATTCCACATAGCTTGCCGAGGCTTATAAACAGAATGAGAGGTTCAAAGTGCAACCACCATGGCCTCCTTTATTTGTTTTCAGCTGTTCGTAAAGCATACATTAGTCAATCAGACAATTTCATAACAACAATGAACCTCCTACGGGTGTTGAGGGCAAAGTGATGTTCTTGTTTACACAAAGATAAAAATATTCCTCCTTGGATGCTTGGACCTTGTCATCATGAACATCACCTGAACGCAATAGCTAACCATCCCTACTAAATAACAAATTGTTATGTACACTAACATACATTAATGTATTGAAGGGGGGGGGCAAAATTGGAGGGTAATGATATCCCCACAACACCACAAGTATATAGTGTATTAAGGTTTTGCGTGCATGGCCGCCACGATCATCATCTCGGCCTATGGCCACCTAAAACTTGATGCAATAACTCTCCAACATATTGTACAATTGAATCCAAACTTGGCATACATGTCCACCATAGGAAAGTCCCAGATGAGCTTGAAAGTAGGTCTCATCTATGACTTAGGCTGTCTAATTTTCACAACACAATCTTGGGAAGTTTGACAGATTTGGGCAAAACTTGGTGGATATAGACAACACCTTATCCCGGCATAAGTGGAGATAATTTCCAGGTCATCCAAGTTCAAATTAGTATTCATTCAATTCTTTGAAATTGGTCAGATTCAAATGACGCTTGGTGGATGTAAACTACATTCCATTCTTACACTTGGTTCAGACCGAACTCTGACTGAGGGGATACAGTGCTAGTTTGGTGACTGCGTGTTTTCTACAACTTTCACAAGGTTTGAATACATATTTTTGCAGAAGCCTTTTGCATTTTCCATCCCTGGTCATCTGTTCAGTCAATGTCTATTTTGACAGGGTCTACATTTTTAACCTTCACTTACCTGGCATCAGGCCGGACAGGGAACCGACCACCCATTGGGGGGCATACCAGGGAATGGCCTTCCAGGGAAGGTACCCTGGGGGGGAACACCATGAGGGGGCCTCGGGCCACCAGGGGGGAAACCTCTGTACATCTGTGGATTGGATCGTGTTTTGTAAATGACTATTAAACTGAAAGTATAAATTGAAAGTAATAATGAATATACAGAGCATCTGTTTTCCAGTTTGGTGGTGATGTTCAATGACACACAAATGTTTTCATGGGGCTCTCAAGTTTGATAGTGCAGACTTAAGATATATTCTCGAGAAATACAATACATAAGTACGCCACTATACGCTGCCATTAAGCTAAGTAGTGGTTTACACTAGAGTCTATTCTTGCATATGTGCATCTCATGTAATTTCAATTAGTGAACGTAGGATGTACAGCGAAGGGAGCACAAAAAATTGTCTACATTTCTACATCAGTAACCTGGTTTTATGCATATATATGTCACATGAAACATAATCAATAATAACATGAACAGAAGGAAGCATTTTGAACATCATTTCCTTGAGTCTGAGGAAGTCTGTAACATAATAATAATTTGGAGTTAAACAGAAACTTACAAAAGCTGGCATCATGGCAAAGGAGGGGGGCATCATGGGCCCCCTCATGGGAGCCCCATTGACGCTGTGGGGGGCATCGGCGGGGGAGGCATCCCCGCGGGTGGCATCGGGCCCAGGGTTTCTCAGCCCTGTCCGGACCGGGGCCTGGTGGCTCGCCCTCGGGTGGTGGCGGACCACCTGACTTGTTCCCCAATGAGCCACCGCCTTCTCTCCAGCTCGCTACGTCTGTGGATAGGTAGGGAAACATGACCTGATCACAGGAGCACTGCACTTGTATTGCAACAGAGGTCACAACATATTGCTTTTTGTTACTCAAAGCATTGAGTGATCTGACCCTGAATTCAAAGTAACACATAGGACAGCTGAGCCTTGCAGCAATGTTGTCTCTTTATTTAGACAATACTTGATAACATTCAATCCACACAGTAGGATTTATCTACGATGCAAGATGAGGAAAAATCTCCTCATCTAGTAAGTCATGATCCACCTATGTACTGCAGTATTTATTACACATTGCCTCATTCCAATAATTAACAGGACATGGCCATAATACCTACATCAAATAACAGTTCATATGATGAATGTACCTTAACAAGAAGCTGAATGAGAGTGCAGTGCCTAATGCAGAGAGGGTTAGAGTTAATAGTGAGTTAACATTCAACTGAAAGGGCTCAAAACACCCGTTGAATAATCAACGCTGGCGTTTGCGTGACAGACCAGCAGGAGTCATTCCAATGTTGTCAGAATGTTATGCATCGAAATACTCTCCTGAATCCACATAGTGGAAAATTCGGAAATGAAGACTGTCTCAGTATACAACGCCCTTTTTTGGTTGTTACACATTTCACAAGGCACAATTGTCTCTCAACACCCAGCAAATATTGTGCCGGTCCATTCACAACAAATTTTTCTGCCTCATTATAGTGATGATGCACCGTATTTGATATTGAACAATATCAATTGCTGGGTTGGGGATCATGTGAACAGAATGATGACTCGGATTTAATGAAGTCGTTCATTACTTTTGTGAGAACCCCCAGCTCTAGGCCAACAACAAACCCCGGGAGACCGAGATGTCAGTGCCCCCTCATTCGCAAAAATCTCTCGCTTTCAACATTTTCAACAGGCCGTCTGTCCTGAGAGTGGCCATCATTTGTATAACGTGAATACTGAAAATTTCTGATGTGATTTCCTGAGAGTAGTTGTTTAGCTATCAGCTAGTAGCTACCCCAGGCTAAGTCTTGTTCAAGACTCAATGCCTCATTTGCGATCCAGCACCCTTTATGTTTATGTGATATCGAACATGTATAGCCAACAACTACTACTGCAACTACAAATCCATGTGTGTACCTCGACATCTGCTTGTTGAACTAGAGAAAGCCTTCCCTATGGTAGTATTGAGACGACACAAGAAGTGATGACTAATCGCGTTAATTCAGCTCCTATTATGGCAAAATTCCAACTAGCATGTCTCCGTAACGCTGTCTCTGTAACGCCGTACTTGCCAGCTGGCTCTAATTGATTGTAGCATTTACAAGCTGTGCCAATGAGAATGCATCAGTCATCACCACGCTGTGATGTAACAGGCAAAATTTAATCAAAAAGCCGAACTCCACCAGGGTCCCGCGTATTTGTTAGCGGGCGGTAATACAGTTACCACTGACAACGCTGAGAAATGATGTGATTGGCCGCTTTACAATATGAAGCAAAGTTTGGTGTTGTTTTACAAAGTGATTAGACGATTGTGCTGAGGGTTGAACCACTGATACATACGTAAAGCAACTAGAGGGTATATTACGCGGAAGGGCGAAATAAAAGACCATCGTATAAACATTTTAGATACCCCAGGCTGCACAGTATTGGGAAAGTGACAAATGCTCGTACAGCAATTCCTGGTTGTCCTTTTCTGCTTACGATTCCCCCTGCTTGTCATATGAGGCAACCAAGATAGTATCTTTTGTCATCAATTATTTTTCCTCAGTCTGATGCATCACACACAAAATCTAAAATAGACCCTCTCGTTCCCTTCCATATATGTCAGAAGTCAATTGCTCATCCCCGCACGATGTCTTTTCATGCTACCAGAATCTATCAGGAATCTTCTAGATCATTTAATGTGTTTAGATGCATATATGAATAATCAGCGTTGTTACCAACTGGCTGTTACATCCCACAGACTCGGAATGGGGAGGGGGGGGGGGGAGGGTTTCGCTTCATTCCATTGAACTTTGACCCTTAATAATATACTGTGTAATGTTGCGGTGATGCATTCTCATTGGTGCAGTACACCACACATAAGGTTTTTTTTTGGGGGGGCATAACTGCACACGATGATCATATCTGCGCAAGCATTGACCCTGCTATGCTCGTACTCATATACATAAAGATTATCTATGCATATTCATGACCATCGGGGGAGGAGAGTTCAGCAAGATGTTTGTTGTGGGGATTTTTTTAAAACCCTGTAACAATTGCACTATGGGATATGAATGAAAAATAATATATGAAGAATAATATCATTGATCTCTATCACTCTAGGAGGATACCTCCGTCTGTTATTGAGAGGCAAAATTGCAGTGTTTACTGTGTGGAGTCAATTGGCGTTCTCCGGGCACAGTGATCTAGGGATTTATAGGTATTCACCCAACGTTACCCCATTCCCAATGCAGTTGTATCATTTCAACACTAGTAAATGTTCATCGTGCAATTTATTGGACCTGAATCCCCCCACCTAATTAGTACCGGGAAGTAAGACATTCTCATTTTTTCTTATAGGCTTAAACCCTCCAATCATTACCCCCTCCCCTCCTTGATAAATAATGCCCCCAGGTGAGTTGGCGGTTAGCCTCCTTGATTCAACTAACAGTGCCACCCGAGGCATTTTCTTCCCGTTGTGAGGCAGTGACTAAATTTTCACTATTAACTGTAGTACTGGAACCTGAGCTGCATTTACTTCTATAACATGCCAACTAATCTACTTCCATGTGGGGTGAGAGCTTCGTTTCCCTTGATCACGTCAGCAATACAGTAGGCCCTGTTGAGCCTTTATCATGTTACCACACAATGAACAATACATCCGTGAGGCTTCTAGCATCCAATATGTTGCCATGGTGATTCCTCATATCATAATTAGTTTTGTTCACTATTATTCATTGTGGACCTGGAGCTCTTTTAGTTTCTAGAGCTCCTCAGAGCACATGCACTAGAACATGCATGTTACACATTTGTTAAAATAAAACTGCAGGACTTCTCCCGTAGGATTTTTCCCCAATATCTCCTTTAGTCACTCAATACCAGGTATCACACACCTAAGCCACAGCAATGGGCTCACAAGTTCCATTGTTGTGCAAATGTTGTGTATGTTAACTTTGCAAATGTTGTGTAATTTTTTTAGGGGAAGCCAGCTTCCCCCCCCCCAGGGGGGAGGGGGGTGGTTCGCTTCATTCCATTGAATTTTCTCCCTTATTTACTGTGTAATGTTGCCATTAAAATGGCATTCCCATTGGTGCAGTACACCACACATAGGTGCTATAACTGCACCGATGATCATTCTGCGCAAGCATTGACCCTGCTATGCTCGTACTCATCTCATAAAGATTAGTCTCTCATGTTTGTGGGGATATTTTTGAAAACCTTGTAACAATTGCCTATGGGATATGAATGAAAAATAATATATGAAGAATGATATCATTGACCACTATCTCTCTAGGAGGATACCTCCCTCTGTTATTGAGAGGCAAAATTGCAGTGTTTACTGTGTGGAGTCAATGGGCGTTAGCCGGGCACAGTGATCTAGGGATTCACAGGTATTTACCCAACGTTACCCCATTCCCAACGCAGTTGTATCATTTCAACACTAGTAAAATGTTCATCTTGCAATTAATTAAACCTGAATCCCCCAAGTAAGGCATTCTCAATTTTTTTCTTATGGGCTTAAACCCTCCAATCCCTACCCCCTCCCCTCCCCTCCCCTCTTGATAATATAATGCCCCCAGGAGAGTTGGCAGTTAGCCTCCTTGATTCAACTAACAGCGCCAACAGTGTTTTTCCCGTTGTGAGGCAGTGACTAAATTTTCACTATTTCACCTGTAGTACTGGGAACCATGTTCTGCATTAATTTTATGAACCACGCCAACTGATCTACATTCCAGTTGTGGGGAGTAGCTTCTCTTTCCCCTTGATCACGTCAGCAATACAGCAGGCCCCGTTGAGCCTTTATCATGTTACCACACAATGAACAATACATCGTGAGGCTTCTAGCATCCAAGATCTTCCCATGGAGATTCCTCATATCATAATTAGTTTTGTTCACTATTATTCATTGTGGACCTGGAGCTCTTTTAGTTTCTAGAGCTCCTCAGAGCACATGCACTAGGAACATGCATGTTTACACATTTGGAAAATAACCTGCAGGACAGCTCCTGTAGGATTTATCTCCCCAATATCTCTTCTCGTCATTCAATACCAGGTATCACACACCTAAGCCACAGCAATGGGCTCACAAGTTCCATTATTGTGCAAACAAATGTTGTGTATGTTAACTTGAGGGGTGTATGTTTTTTTGAGGGGAAGCCAGCTTCAAAGCACGACGGTATGTTGGTAGTCAATGGGGGGGGGGGCAGAGCAAGCAGGGTGGGGTCCGAAGCAGTAACAAGCCTTGTTTTGTGTGGGCAAAAGACTATATATTGGGGGTCACAACTTTCCCTCGACCCCAAACCCCTCGCCCTAGTGTTCGCACCCTTGACTTGAATGTACATGTTTCCAAGTCTCATTCTACAATTTATAACCTCCTGGTTAAACTGCAGCACCCAGTAATGAATGGGAGGGGGTCCTCTCCCTCATACAAGGGCAGTGGGTTCTATTCTCAATTTTGTACAAGGGAGACTTGAGAGTTCCTCTAACATTCTCATATGGAGCAGTTAGGCCCTCTCGACTTGTCCTCTCCCCAGCTGAGTTCACACTAAGAACCAAAATCTCCTATTCACTATTTGTTGCCAGGGCACTCCTATCAGGTGAGGGAATTGAACATCACGGTATATTTGCTAGGAATATGCCAATTGATAGTCACTGCTCATCTGCATTAAAATATTACCAGAAAGATTGTTGTCAATGCCACACAGACACACATTGCACGGGAAATCCCCGGAAAGTCCCCTGAGAAAAATGACTCATCCTACTTAAAGATATTCGCTCACCCCTCCTTTCAAAAACAGTTGATAAGATAGTCGAAAATGGGTTATGTTCGTTCTGTTTCACCACTAACAGGGCGTAACAGTGACCATCAGGGGTGATTTTTGTGAGAATAGAACCAGCTCCCATTTTATGATAACACTGAGAATATAGTACACATTTTTCCAGTACCGTATTCATTCCGCTAAGTGCCCACCCAGGGCGTTTGCAAAGTTTCAGGATGGGCGCGCTTACGAGAGTATAACTTCAAATTTGTTTTATATTTGCTTTGAGTGTATTTTTGCAGGACTACACCACGTGTACAATGTTTGTGATTTCCACATGCAGTGCATCTTTCCCCCCCCCCACCCCTCCCCGCCCTTCCCAATAAATAAAACTCACAAAACCTATTGTTCATTCAGCCATTAACATAACTTGTTTATATGCTATGCAAGTGCGCTATACATATAACAGGCTCAAACTATGGGTGGGCTCATGGTAATGCACGCACACATATTCAATGCCACCGTTTAACCATTGCCACGAGTTAGCATGAACGCCGAAGCTAGCGGAAAATATTTTCAGGCTTTTCGGCCGCGCATATCAACTTTATATTTACAAGAGTTCGCAAAATAGTTGGGCGGGCGCTTACGGGAGATGGGAGCTTAGCGGAATGAATATGGTATCGTATTTATTAGAGTTTAAAAAGCTAATGGGCCGCAAACAGCTGCTTATGAGCACCAAACGGAGCCCATCTCGCAGCTAAAATAACCCTTCGTGACTATGCAGCTGTGAGTTCTGGCTAATTTAGATCAACTCGACAAATCTACACATGATTTACATAAAACTGCCTGCATCACAATGATATCAATTTGAAGCACCATGAATGACACCTGTCTGACTAAGCACAAGTGGGTTCAAGAACCGGTAGTCTAGACTTCTCACCAAATCAGAGGTTGTGTTAATTAGCATTCATTGTGTTTCAACCAACCTGAATCCTAGAGGTTGAAAGAGAGCAAATTGCATCTCATAACTGTAATCACGGACAGGCTCATAGTAGTTTCAAGATTTTCATTTTTAGTATTGTGTCATCAGTTATTGCATGGTGGCAGGTTGTCACCATTATTAGAACACTTCTAGTTCAGCCAAGTAGAACATCAACACCCTCATATAAAGCCCTGCCGAGAACCATCTCGGGATATCAAACAACTTCACCACTTAACCATCTCTGTGGGGTGGAGTGGGTGACGGCAGCAACCTCGGTGACATCCAGGACAATTCCCCCCCCCCCCCCAAAAAAAAAACTCACTTTGTTTGTCAATAAGCAAGAGATGATGATACCTTCCTGTACCAAATTAATTTACATCACCCCCTCTGTCTTCCACTACAGCTTCAGATTTTGAAATGTTTGTATATTACACATACCTTATCAAGTCACTTTAACCCCTAAATTTTGAAATGCTACACCTAATTATATCCCTGCGACACTTTGAAATGGCTAACAACCTAAGTATATGCGCGCACTGGAATTGTCCGTGGTATTATGGTTTTGGGTGTGTACAATGCCGCCGGCCCAGGCTCCGCCGTCGCTGGAAACTTTGGGCGTTAGAGCACCCTAAATCTTTAAATGTTTATCGATGTCTTATCTTGGTACACATGTACACTCCAGTAAAATTTTGGAGGAGTTGGAAGTGAGTCATCACGGAAGGCTAGGGGCTGCTAATTTGCATAATTTACGCACAAATTTTTAATTAGTCGGATTTAAACAAAACTTGGTGGGTAGAGACTATAGTTGATTCCCGAAAAATGTGGAGTCATTGCAAGTTCATCGGAGGCCAGATTTTCGAATTTGAACAAAACTGGTGGATAGGGGCTACATTTGTTCTTGGCAAAGTTAAGGGTCATTTCAAGACCATGGTGGGTCAAATTTGCATAATTTATGTGACTTTTCTTTTTAACTTCCATGGATTACACAAAACGTGTGGATGAAGGCTATCTTAAGAGTTTCTGACCATAATGGAGGTCTTTATGGGGTGTTAGATACTTCTTCCCAATGTTGGCTCAAAAGCGGGATATACACATGGGCGTTTTACCCGCCTACACATGTCTAGTTTTTTTTGCATTCCTAATCTGGATTTTGGAAGAATATCTGGGAGCACTATCATGGTGGGTGATTATATCCCATAGTCACCACCGCCACACTAGCAGTATAAAGTAGAAGTCTGTATGAAGCCCGCCTTCAATTCAGCACAAGTAATGGATATTATCTTCTGCGTGCAAACATGGTCCTACAGGAACAATTCACAACCCACTCCCTCACATTTTTCACTTGGTTTCCCCGCTAATTATCCAGTAGCTCTCTAGACTCTTTCCTAGGAAAATCCGAATGAATGACAAGATTATGTTCGAGAAAATTATTCATGTTTGGAATTTTCAGGCATGCAACAGGCTCCATAAAAAAAAAGCAGGAGAAAAAAGGGGAAAAAAATAAAAAAATTTGCCAAAAGTAGGCGGAAAGTAGGATTTTAATCAGAAAAGTAGGATGAACAGTAGGAGATTCTCACAAGTAGTTTTCTGTCAACACTCACTTAGCCCGGATTTTCTATATGGTCATTTTCATTTAACCTATGCAATATGACCTGGATGTAGTAGGAGGTCACATAGCAAGAGCTGTTGAAAAGTAGTTCATGATTTTCCTGCATTTTCTTCCAATTCGTTCTTATCTCTCTGACAAGTCGCAAGATTTTGAACGATACCACCATGCGACCTCCCTTGGAATCAATGTTCATTGACCTCTAGGATATTTCTTGCTTTGGGAAGGTTGAAAATGTTGAATGTAACTAAAGGGGACAATAGGCTATTATATGTAAGATGTCAAAATATTTTTTCAGTCCAGTTTTCAAGTGCATTGGATTTTTCTGAAACTTGGTCATGAAATCCTGGGTGGTGCTTCTTTCAGCTCGTTTATAGATTCAGGATGTGATGTCATATAATATCATCAAACAGTAAATCGGGTAAAAAGAAGTATTATGGGCCGGCCCCTGAACAGTCACCCTCTGATGGAAGTTGACCAACTGGGACACAATGTCTGTCATTGACCCCTGGAAGATCTTTGACCACATAAAGGTCAAGTTCAAAGGGCAACAAAGTGGCACAATCAGCCATTGTGTGAAAGAGATAGCAGTTAGGACAACTCGTTGACATTACACTTGCAAGCCTGAAGGTTGTAAGGAGAAGGAAAAAAAGGAGGAAGGCAGAGCATTCCCAAGGTAAGAAATTTTAAGTGAAAGGGGAATGGGACACCGACACACGGTGTGAGCTGCCTGAATACAGACAATATAGGCAAAGATGCCCCGGGTCAATGAACACGACTGGTTGGAACAGCCCTTCTTTCCACCAGATGTTCTGTTTTAAACTCTAATGGTTCAATGACACAGCATCAAACATCTGTGTAACCAGGCTGAAAAAACACCATGCAAGGATGACATTGAGTGAAACTGCCTTTGCGGCCACCAATGGTCAGTCTTCGATATATTTGACTTTGTGTAAAATCTTGCAAACAAGAGCACCTATGGTGATGAAGCCCAACCCATACAAAATGTATCAAATATTTCATTGCAAAGAGACCAATGTGTCAACTATGGGTTATGGCAAACATCCAATTACTTTCCACACAAGATCCACACAATGCCTGATTCAACTTCTCGAATGTTTCCATTCCATTTCTACACACACACAAGAGCAACCAATGGTGCAGCGGCTCAAACCACCCAATGTACCAACTATTTCATTGCAAAGAGATCAATGTGCAGGAGAGATGCATTTTGCAATGTTCAAACAAACAGCAATTTGACGTCCTATTCAATTGGATTTCTTTATAAAAAAAAACATGTGAACGAGCAACACCTAGAAACATGGTACAAATTCAAGGAACTTGTATTCTTTTGCAGGCGATGCATTGGCAATTCACACATGGCTGTTTGGGGCCATTTCAATGACCAGCAGTCAATGGAACACTTGTTCATCCAAAGAATGACCATCTGGTGGCCAAAAAATTTAATTTACCAACATAATCGCCTATGGATCCCTTAACATTTACCATGGCTGATGTTTACCCCAGTAATCACATGAACTTGTGGCCACATGGGGGTAAAATCCAATCGAAGGAAAAGATATTTTTGGGGGCAAGAAGGCAATTTCACCTAATGGCCCATTGTCCCCAATGACCTTGACTTGACCATGACAAGGTCAAAGATTGCCCCAGCATTCATATTGTACCTATTTATTGGCTCAAACAGTACACACAGAAGACTGTAATTGAGCGGCAGATAAACAGCAATCAACACAATGGCTAGTGGCCCCTTAATGACCTCTAAGGGCGGATCTTCACCTGGTCAACATCCAAGGATTCATCCATTCAAAGAATGAACAATTGGGCCCGAAAAGGTAATTCACACGATGACCCCTGGTGCTCTTCATGACCTTTGACCTTAGAGGGTCAAAGCTGCCCCAGGAGTCAATGACATGTGTCCACATTTGGTCCGCATCCATCAAAGAATGGCCAGAGAAAGACAATTTCACACCGAGGTCTATGATGCCCCTTCAATGACCTTTAACATTCAACATAGAAAAGAGGCCTCAGAGGTCCAATGAACTGTGACTATTTGGAGGCCCATGAAAGAGCTTCACCAAATGTTACGGTTCAAACTCAATGACCTAACTGACGCAACTAAACCACTATGTGACCAAGCTGAAAACCCACCAAGCGAGGAAATTATGACATCTAATGCACTTTGTAGGCGAAGATACATTTTGGGATGGGGTGGATGGGTAGACAGGATGGAAATGCGACAGATGGATGGATGGACAGATGGATGATATGGATGAATAGATGGGAGGCTAGATGTGATAAATGGATGGGCGGCCTAGATAGATGAATGGGATGGGTTGGAGACCATATGGATGAGGAGATGGTTGGGATTGAATGGGATGGATAGCCATGCGGGATGGGAGGATAGATGCTGGATGGGAGATGGATGGATGGATAGATAGACTGGGGTTGGATAGAAGAAATGATGGGATGAATGGTGGATAGATGCGGGATGGGGAAATTGATGATGGCTGGATTGGGAATGGATAATGGCTGAGATGGATAGAGTGGATGGGATGGGTGGATTGGTTGGATAGATCGTACGGATAGCGGAAAGGATGGGATGAATGGGGTTGATAGATGCTGGATGGGATGGATAGATGGCTGGATGGGGATGGTAGATGGATGAGATGGATAGGTGGAATGGGTGGTGGAGGGTTGGATAGATCGTACGGATAGAGGAAATGGATGGGATGAATGGCGGTGGATAGATGGCGGGAGGGGAGGGATAGAGGGGATGGAGAGATGGCTGGATGGATGGGGATGGGGAGATGGACAGATGGGGGATAGATGGATGGATAGCTGGATGGATGCTAGAAGAATGGACTGTGGATCACAATGGTCAAACTGGTTTGAACTAAAATGCATTGATCCTTACAGGGATGAATATAGATAGAATGGCATTCAGATTAACGGCATAGGCTTAGTGCTTTGAGCAAATGGGTGTTCTTCCCTAGAACATTAACCAAATAACTCCACATTTAGTCTCTTTGAACATGACATTTGGGACATCTGTCCGGTTGGAGATGACAGGTTTCCCATTAGCAGTTCCAGAATAGAGGTCCTGAATGATCTTTACTGTACAGCTGAAGACTCTCAGGGAAGGACTTAATTTCCCTAGTAGATACTGTGTTGGCAGTCCTCACCAATCCTTCAATTTTGTGGGATTTTTTTGGTTGAGCGAACATTGAAAAAAAAAGTAGGAGAAAGGAGGATTGTCGAGAAAAATGTAGGAGAAGTAGGATAGGCAAGGGCAAAAAGTAGGAGAGTTGACAAAGTAGGAGCCTGTTGCATCCATGAATGTTGTAAGGAATTGAAACATGCTATAGAGAGTTGATCCCATTAACAATGGTCAGGAGAAATCCCATGGGCCTATCTACTACAGCCTACTACTACTAGCATACTCCAGTTCCCTCCCTCTTTCTGTTTCAGCCGTGAGGCACTGTTTTTCTCTACAGGAAGAGTTGGTCACTGATCACCATATGTAGGTCTTGGGCATGATCCGACTAGGAATTAAACACTAGCCTGCTGGCTGCAAGCGAAATGAAGCTTGGCCACTAACTAGATGGGAACAGTGCAAACGCTGAACTTACTCTGTGGTCTTAGACTGGGCCCAGGGCGTATTGTGGCTCCGGCGGTGGCTGGCTCTCCCTCCCTTCCGATTCTGGTGGGTCTCCAGCCCCTAACGTGGGGAACTCCGGTCCATAGGGTTGATAGGTTGTCGCATATGTGGATTCACTGTGGCAAGGAAGAAATAGGTTTGGGAGCCTGTGTTGCAGCGTCCGAAAAACACGGGGGCGGAGGGCGAATTGCCCCCGAAGCTATGTTTTAGAGAGGAAAAAGAGTCTTGCTCGAAATCACATTTTGGGGGGCGAAAAAAAAAAAAAAATGTTAAAAATTGAGAAAATCGCCCCTGGAAAATTCTCTATTTAGCATTGGTATATACAAGCAAAAAGAGATTCTGATTTCGTGCCAAATACCAATCGAAAATGTTTACGATTTCTGTGAATCACGATCGTTTTGTGAGACCACTGTTTCATTAGTGATCACGTACATCAATTGAAATATTCCAGTGAGTTTACACACATTGAGTACCGCATTGAACCTCCCACTGCCTGCACAGCAGTTTATAACATACGGCATAGATATGCTTTGGCCGTGAAACCAGGCATGAAACCAGACATACACGTCTAGCTCACATACTGCATGTAAAACCAGAAAACATTGCCTTGCTAACTGAAAACATGACTAACTTCATTTTGAAGTGTTTTGAAAATATTCCAACCAATATCGATCATCTTTTAGTTTACCAAAGAATTTTACCGTAAGGTCACATATCGATACTTCAATATTTCCCCCAACGATGCATGGATCGCCGTCGTACATACGACACTCGAATGTGTGATGCAGCGGTGCCGCAGGTCAGGATCGGACGTCCAATTCACCAGAAACAAGGTGTTTTGCAGGAAAATTATCAAATTTAGTTGGGATTTCTTAGCATTAATATTTGGCCGTAACACTGCCAAAACATGTGAAATTGATCAAATTTCTTGCAAAAAAGCTATTAGAGCAGGATACAAGGAGATTTGTGCCAAATCAAACCTAACAAACACCAAATCAAATGAAATTAGGACCAAAAATTCGGAAGATTGCCTGGGTGGCCTAATGTCAAATCGCCCTATGCTACACTGTGTAATTAGTATACCATTTTTTCAAACCCTATTTAGTGATCGTAGCTATTAATTCCTCATTATCACCTGCAGGACATGTATAATATGACATGATAAGCACATGGACAAATTACTGGCACTCCAGAAACCAGAATATATCGATTTTGAGGGAAAATCTCACAGAGTAGTCAAAAGTATTGGTTAGATTTGGGAGTATCTAGGTTTGGGAGTATCTAGGCTGCAGTATCCCTGGGATGTAAAATCTTGATGGTTATGAAAGTAAACCTGTGAAATAACACAACAAGCAGTGCCTTCCTCCCGGCCCTACTCCATTGGTGAGGTCACTGCTAACGTCATGATTAAAACTTGTGGGAAAAAAAAACATTTGCAGCCTGTAGCTAGCTCAGCTACGCACGAGCGGCATCTTCCTCTATATGGGTGTGGGTGGGGGGGGGGCATGGGGCATAGTTCCCAAAAGTTACTGTTTACAGTGGGAAATCAAATAGGGGGGCATGTCCCCTGTTCTCCAGGCTTGCCACCCATGCAGCTACAACTAACACTGTAGGCAGTCACCCTGTTTTTGTTTTTCATCATTATCATAATTATTAAGTAGCACTGTTAAAAAGCATCCAAAATTGATTTTGGGAGGGGCAATTTTTTTCAGTACCCAAAATCGAAAAAGTATTTCAGACCCTGACGAAGGAACAACATGATTCCATTGTTTTGCTGTGCGATTTATAGTGTAACATCGCAGGTTGCAGCCTAACGAGAGGACCACATGATGCCTGGAAGCCATGTCCACCCTCCGCTTCCAATCACCCAGCCTCTGGGCAAGAGAAAATTCGTACCCCCTCCTTTCTGAAGGGCTCATTATAAGTGACTCACCACAGTGGCATTATACAATTATGCAATTCATAGCCATTTTGAGGGTTATTTTGAACAAATTAATGTTTATTCAAGTAGCCCCGAAAGCTCTCAAGTAGCCCCCGAAAATAGTTTTAGGGGGGCAATTTTTTTTTTCAAAATAGCCTCCGAAATTGATAAAGTATTTCGGACCCTGCTGTGTTGTATAGCGCTCATAAATTAATCTGAATTATGAAGAGATCTGTCATGATTGAATAACTCGTACATCCTTCAATATGCAGTCTAGACAGCGTCCGAAAAACACCGGGGGCGGCGGGCGAATTTGTCTCCAAAAGTTAAAAAAGTGCTCTCAAAAAAAAAAAAAAAAAAAAAAAGGACAGGGTAGGATAAATGGTGCCACAAAGGATCTCTCCATCATGCTTCAAAGGTCAGGTTCAGGTTTGCAGTCCCCACAAGTCATTGAAGGGCATGCTTTCCAATCATCCTTTGTCAAGAAAGGGGACAAGGCAGAGTGGGAAGGGAGGAGGGGACCACAGAAGAGTGGGAAAGGAGGAGGGATCACAAAAAGTGGGGGGGAGGGGGAGGGGGGGAGTTTTACTCTACACATCATCTGGTATAGCATCCTGTGTGGCAGGACGCACCAGGATCTGCCGTTCCCTACAAGCTGAGCTGGAATTGTTTCAACTTAGCTATAAATAAAGAGGAGGGAAACGTGAGCAAGAAAGTAGTTGTGAGGGACGATGGATGGGGAGTTTGTGGGGTTAAGGGGTTGGGGGGAAGTTGGGGGAGCAAGTCCTACATCATACATACTTCTTGCCATGCATCTTGAGGGCAGAGAGTAGGAGTACAGGATGTCTGTTCCTCCCTGGTGTAGTTGCGATGCCGCTGGTGGGGGTGACTGTTGGTGTGGGGGCGCTGTTGTGGCTGGGGGAGCCACTTCTTGATCCGAGCTCGAAGTGAACTAAACGATTGTGAAGACATTAAGGCTCGGAAGTGAAAACCATCTACCAATCCTAAATACCTCCATAAATGTACATAATCTTTATCAAATAGTTGAGTGTATTAATAAATCACCATATTCTCCCTTGAGTGCCACAACCGTAACATATAGCTGAAATAGGACTCTTCTCCTTTCCCACATCCAAGCAGGGACACTGGGGCTGATGGCTGTCCCACATAGGTCTTCCCGTACTCCAGAAACAGCTAGATCCTCCCTGACAACATTCTCCCCCTCTTGGTCTCTCTCTCTCTCTCTCCCTCTTACCTTCAGCTTCATCATTCTCCACCATCAATGTTTTTGGATGACCTCATTTTGCATCTTGTTATTCCTAGATACCCAGAGTTCCCTAACCCACACCTTGCAGGTTTGTGTAGCCAAGACTGTGTTTGGACAATGGATTCAGTTTCCACTCCCTCTGTACTATGACCCATGGAAAACTGTGCACATCTTGGGACAATTTCTCCCTGCATTGACACAGTGCAAGTCTGCCCAGCGCCTGTTCAATCCTCAGAGGGAGATGAAATTGACTCACAGCCAGTTTATTAAGTATCACCAGTTTTGTTTTAGTTTACTCGGATTATAACAAAGATTGCAGCAAGTATTCATTCAGAGACTGGCCCCAGATGTGTCACAGTGACTCAGCAAAAAGACTACAATGAACATTCAAGAGTTAAAGGCCAATGGGCAAGTACCTGATTTGCTTTGAACTGCATCAGCCGAACGAGTACATATCAAACCCACACTCCATATTTGGCGGTTCTAGCAGGTTGCCACATGAGATATTTCCAATTTAGGCTTCTCGTGAGAATTCGCTGAATCCATGACATCACAGGAAACAGATGCAAAGGCTCTACACAATGAATGCTGCATTTTACGTCACAGCAGGACGAGGAAAAGGTATTCACTTATCAAATGAATGGGATTATTCTTTAATATTTTGTGAACAATTTTGTAGGATTTTATTCGGATCCCATCTATAAATTGTTTGGTACAAGATTCTCTAAATTACACGTTCCACATCGACTCTGTGGTTCCCCCGTGACGTCACAACTCAGGCAATTTTGCAATAGGCTGATTGTGTTATCGGTACACTCGACTCAGCTGGAGTTTGGTCTGAGGTTCAGCTGTCAGAATATAGTAAATAGAAAGTACGGAAAGTTCCGTCATATTTACATGACCATTAGCCTTTTTGACAAAATGACACACAAGGAGCTGAAAAGAATATTGTGGAGATTGGCGATCTCTCTAACTGAATTATATGTGCTCACCTTCCCATCTCCCACTCTCGGTGGCAACCATCCTTGGCCGCTGGATGGCTAATAATTAACGTTGGGGCGTTTCTTGATGCTAACCATCAGGTGGCCGGGAGCTGGGTTGGGCGCATACGAAGGAAAGAGGCAAAAAAAAAAAATTTTGTCGGAGACTTTGAAACTGTGCCATGACTTACGGTGGATGAATAGTGACAGCAGAAGTGTGACATTGGATATTAGGAAAATATCTACAACAAAAATGTTTGATTAGGACTCCACTGTTATATAGCAAGTGAAGAAAGATATAATACTATTCAGGCTTACAAGGCTTATTTTCCCAGCCTAGGGCGAGGCTCGCTGTTTAGATGCGGGAGAGCCCCAGCTCTACAGTCATAATGTATCTCCTCCATGCGTTCATACTCCGTTCGTTAGTTCGTCCCATCTGTTCGTTACTCATCATAACTTCTAAACCATACATGCGATCAGGTTGTGAAACTTGGTGGGTGGATGTAAAGCTTGCTACTGGCGAGCCTTAGCTACATTTATGTTTGCATAGTGTTATTAGATGTAGTAATCCAAGAATTACCCCAATTTCAACTTTATTTTGTGCTCTCTGACGTCGGACAAGTTTGTGTACATTACTTTTTTTCCCATCCTCTGACTGAGCCAGTGTTTACAGTATCTGTCAGAAGGCCACTTCTGCAGAATAGGCTGACAATAAAACCTAATTGTCCAGGGGAAGATGATTTGTCTTTTTCATCACATCTCGCCCTGGTGTACATTAGTCCCTGCAGGATTGTTTACATTACATCTCGGTCCAAGTTCTCATTGGTGACCTGGAAATGGGGGGCTTGTGCCCCCCACCTAAATGCTGTTCCAATGGTAACTTGTGGAGTGTTCACTATGAGTGTAAAACAGGGTCAGATATTAATTTCTGTGGGAAGTGTGTTGCCACTGTCAGTGCCACAGGCTTAGGAAGGGCACTGATAGAAATAATATTAGGCTATATTGTGGTAGACATGTTTCAAGTCCTTCCATGGTTATGACAGATGTCAGTAGAGACGTCAGTTAAAGGTGAACACAAACATAAATGTGAAATGGCCGAAAAAAAATGCAGGCTATTCCCGAGTACAGGAATTTTGCTGTCCGCAGCTACCAAGAGTCTTTTTGTTTCCGACTTGTCACTTTTCATGATAACCTGGACTAGAGAGGTCCCAATCACCATTTCTGGGCCAACCTAATGGCTAGGTTCAGTAGATGACTTGAGAAGGGGTATTTCAGTTTAATGCTTAGATTCAAGTTTAATAGACAGTCCAATCATGAAATGGTGCAAAAAATATGCAAAGGCTTCTTCCTAAAAATGACTGGAAATGCTCTGAAGGCTTCAACAATAACAAGTGGTCCTACCTGAATTGACAAACATCGGGTTATTGAAATAAGGGACAAGAGACCAGGGGTGACTTGTCAACAGAAATAGCCCCTGGTTCAGATAATTTCAAGCATAGAAGACTCTCTCATCTCCTGCATTGAGACCAAGGTTCTAAGAGTAGTAAACCCTGAGCCTATAAAATCTGGGTCCCAGGGCATAGTTACATAACTACAATGTTAGTCTGCTCTCAACACATTGAAATAGTGCATACATCTAATACTTTAGTGTGATCAACTGAAGCACCGGGGGCTATTTTGCCCCCAAAAGTGCCCCTGTTCATGAAATTTCATGGGACTAGGGGTTCTTGATGCATTTCAAGGAGCCAGGGTCTCACGATAAGTGGGGGCCCTGGGTATTAGCCCCATAAATACATCAATAACCCAGGACCAATGAAATTATAGGAACCAGGGGCAATTGGGGGGGAAATAGACCCTGGGGTCTTCACTTGGTACATTAGGGGGCTAACTAATAAATGCAGCAGAAGAAGAACTATTCAATGTATGTTGGCAGACAGACATTCAGTGTAGGTAGTAATGCATGCAGCGAGGTTTTATAGCCACCGGGGATGATTTTCTCACTTGAAGCCCCTGGTCCTCCTTCAATGCAGAAAAGCAAGAAAGTGATTCAGAGCCCCTGTCTACCAAAATAAACCCCTGGTCCCATGCCCAAATTCAAGAACCAGGGGCTCTTTATCTGAAAAGTAACCCTGTACTCTGACCCCTCATTACAATCTCTGCAAGGAGCAAAGGTCTCTGGGCCCCTGTATATCCTGAACCCTGGAAAAAGGGTACCAAACCGCTTACCCCTAGTTGTTTCTCGGACATTCATGAGGTTGTGTCATCAGTAATGGATGGTGGCAGGTTGCACACGATGAGACTAATCATTCAGCCAAGGTATGGTAAACATCATTGGACACCAACGTTCCAGAATAACTCTGTCACAGCCACCAGGACGCTGAATTGGCACGTGTGGTCTCACTTCAACGAAATAGACTATGCGAGAACTTGTATATAATAAACCTACCTGGTGTGTACAAAAGGGAACTGAACTCACAAAAATGTTCTCATTGTTTGATATTACCACAAAGCAATGGGATCAAGGTTTTGAAACTACATGTTGCACGTTGTGGTTCTACGCTCTTGCCTTGTGTAAGTGTCGTAAAGGTTTAGGGACGGACGTATTTGGTTTGCCATCCTTTCCCCTTGTAGCACGACCATTGCCTATCAACGACATTCATGTGTACAGTGCTGATGGAGGGTTAAAGTTTATGTCGCTACGCTTCGGGGCTTATAGTCGTGGAACTAAACCCCAGGGTTTGCCAAAAATAATATGGAAAGAAACGAGGGAAAACGACCAGTAAAAACGTATGTGAGTACAGGGACCAGATAGATGGTGAAAGCTATTGTCCACTTCTATTGGAGCTATGGTCCTGGAAAACCTGGCAGTCGCCAAAAATCTGAAAAACAATGCTACTCTTATCATGTAACTAGTGCTGGTTGTTGTCTCTGACATCAGACAACCAAATTTCAGCAATGATTTCATTAAATTTGGTGGCTTCTAGTTCTACTCTGACCAGTGTTTGTTTCAAAATGTGGGACGAGCTCAATTAACCGACGGACCGACGCAACGCCGTCGGTGCCCTGCCAATTTGCCGTGATGCCATCACTTTTAAAGCTTCACCGATGGCATGACTGCCGTGCCCTAATTGTCATTTGCGTCGGTGCCTCCTCCTCTCAAAACTAGCGATAATACCCTACAGCAAATTCTGAAAGTTTCCATTCAATCATCAGGCCCTGACATGTAAAAGTGTCATGATTTGCCGCATTCATTTTACTCAATTCCGCATTGGATTAGTCCTTTCATTCGTTGTATTGTTTGTGCACCATTCATCCATATATCCGTGTATGTCAAATAGTAACCGTACGATTGCATAGTGAAAGTGAAAACTTGACTGATGTACGCACCCATGGAGCTATATATTAACCGCAACCGTACTGTACATTCATCGCGTAGGCCTACCGAATCTCGCTCGCATCGCACATTAATCGGATTATCCTTCAACCATCATGTTCTACATTTCTGTCGTAGGATTTGGTACGAGGAATCAATAGATAAAGTGTATAATTAAAGTTAACCCAGGCCTGGCCGTCCCCGCCCACGCTGCCCACACATTACATAAGTAAAACGGCAGTATGAATGCACCGCGGAGGACTAGTAGTCACATAATTTGTACATTCACTTCTGAGCTAATTATGCTGTGGCATTGAAGTGCTGTTGCACATGGTGTGTGGTGGGATTTGAGGTGATACTGTTTATGAGTGTTAGTTGCTACGCGAGTTCCTCGCAGGGATGAAAATTTTCAAATCACATCATAAATGCAATATATCAATAGTCCACATGATCATTGCGTGAAATGAATTGTTAGTGCCCAGGGGGTCAGAAAGCTACATTTGTTTTTTCATGGAAATATAAAAAACGATCTCAATGAGATCTAGAAGGTAAATTAATTACGAAGTTGAAAAATCTGGTCAATATCAAGCGGTTGACCGACTGATAATACACTGGAGCTCGCTTATAACGTTACGTAGTATGATGAGAGAATTACACAGTTACTATAATCATTTCGCGGTGTAATTTGCCTTCTTGCCCGTCTTCTTTTTCCCCAGATTGCTTGCGCCCTTAAAAATTGTTCTAAATTGCCTTGGTTTGCCCTGCCTGTGAATGTAACAGAAGGAGTTTTTGTATTGCACTCAGAAAATTGCCTTGCCCCTTCCAACTTTAATTCGAGCTCTGGTGGGGAGGGGGGAATCCCCCTCACATTCCCAAAGGGATTTGAGAAATCTGAGGGGGGGGGGGGGGTTCGCAGAAAATAGAGATCATGAATATTGGGCTACCATGCATAGATTACGCCAAACACTGCCAGTTTTTACCAATAGGAAGGTGTGGTGTGATAAGGGGTGACATGGACAGCCTTGGACCCAATGTTGTCTCTCCGACTGTCCCTCTCTCCAACGGCACATTGCAAACTATTTTATACAAGGTACATGTATAGGCAGTAGGTAGCCAACATGGGGGTAATGCACCCGGCCACCCATGTCATCTTACCAGTCTCTGCGATTCCAGCCCATTAGCTACAGACTGTTGCGAAAGAGCACAATCCTTTAAACGACAACATTTTCTGGGCTCATTGAATTTCTTTCAAGGCCAAAATAGTATTTTATTTCCAACGTCCACTAATTCCCACAAGGTAGCCAGCAGTAGGGCCTAAGCTACTGAAACTTGCTAGGATGGTGATACGGGGCAAAGCTAGCCTAGATCAGAAAAGTGATCATATGATGGACCTTGCGAATAACATGCTTCACTCTTTTGTGAAATGTGTTCGTATAAACCCAGCTACATGCCTGTTTATTAATTTCTTTGATTTTTTAAAAAGTTTAGCTTGCAGTTGTCACCGTTATTTTACAGTGAATTCGGGCCCATCCACAGGGTTAACATGGAATGTGCACATGCACCAGTCATGTCAATCGATAGTGATTGTGTGCTTTCTTTGTAGTAGAACACAAAATAGTTTTCCTGCAGTGGTACGATGTCTGACACACGATAATATGGTACAGTGTCCGCAACATTTTTGCCTGAAATGCCTGGTTGAAGCAGTGCAAACTCTGCTACGCCTGTTGTGAAACCAGGGAGTTGACTTTCCCAGCATATAAATATTGGAGCGTGGGGAGATTTTTTACCCGTTTGTGTGTGCCAGATCGCAAATCCACGCCCTGAGTGTAAACACCGACCGTGCACAGGGAGAGTCCTGGAAACTAAACCAGGTGCCCAACAACCTGGTAAGAAGACGAGATATCCTCTATGAGTTTTGCACAACAAACTTGAAATCCCTTACAAAAGACAGTTTCATTCCACACAACAGTGGTATGGTCCAACACTCAGCCCCTCCAACATATTGTTGTCATCCAGGGTGGCTACGTTGCAAGGAGATTGCCAAAATGGAACAAGCTCCCCCAAAATAGCTGGACTGGCCAATGAGAGATCTTCAAGAGAGCAGTGGGCACTTGTTCAACAAATAAGATCGCACCAAATATCCTCCATCAAATGTCACACATGAGCCGCCATGTTGTAGTATTGAAATGATGATGAAAATGAAGAGTGCCCGGTGCGGGATCACAGAACGACCATTCCCAGAAATAATAGGAACAAACAGGCGCCACAATATGTACTGGTATTGCGAGTGTCTATCAACAACATCAATATACATGTGAAACTTCGAAGAAAAAAGTTTCCATCCATGAATACTTAGTACTATTATGAAGTACAGGATGGGAGAGACGTATCAACAAAAAGTAATTCACACTTCCCAACATACACAACTTGCGAAAAAAATGGAAGTTCCGATGAAGGTTGAGTATGGGGAAGAAAAATGGAATATGTTTCCGTGGAAACCAGCGAAGGGAAGCATAAGCCAGTTCCGGTATAGCTCTGCGCATGCGTCATGTCCCCGGTGCTGGCATTTGTGACAAAATTCTGTACTACTTGGACAATCCGCCACAGTATGTCAATGGAGTAACTGAGATCTTTGAGAAAAACTTCACATTATATTCCTTGTTTTCAACACTATTAATTTCAAATCGGCTCTACATGAAGGAAACAAGTTGTTTATTATTTCTAGCATTCACTGTATGCTAATTAAATAAAAAAACAGGAGAAGAGAAATTCCGCAAAATGTTAAACTGATCCACGTGTTTTTCCTTTTTTTTTTTTTATGTCATACGCACAAGTTCAAGAACTGCTAAAGTACGGTGCGACAAGAGCGGTGTTGATTGGCTGGCGTCTCCGAATTTGGCAGTCTGGCGGGGTGGTGATTATTCATTGTTTTTTCTGAAGGTTCTCATAGCTTGTTAGTGACTAAATAGTTGCATGGGAATAATTTGATGCGTTCTGTATTTATTTGCGGGAATCAGCTGGTTCTAACAGAGGTTATTGCCAGTTTCGTACTGAATAATTCGGCGAGCTCAGAAGCAACACAGGAAAAAATATGCCACATTGAGAAAGTTGTAACAAATTGCGCAATGCCTGTGCTGTACTCCGAACTGCTTATTCCTGTGGAAACCATCTTGAACAGAGCCATCAAACTGCTGAAGATGTGCAAAAGGAGGAATGACAAAGTTAGTACCAGAATCAGAAATTTTATGTTAATTTATGAGAGAGCTTAAAGAGTTTAGTGGATTTGATAACCATAGAAAAGAGGATCTATGGCAGGACCTGTAGCGTGTATGGAAAAAATGGAATTGCTCACAAAAATGCCATTCCTACACCAACATTGAACCAAGTTCAAGACCAGACTGGAGAACAGCAGGATCTTCAAGGGTAATCAACCTACTATCCTTGTGCCATCTTCGGCGAGGGTGGCCATCCAGGCAGGGTGCGGTTTCTCCGGAAAGAAACCCATTCCTTCCAGGAGTGGACGAAAACTGACGAAGACCTGATTCCTGAGGAAACAGGATAGATGTTCCAACAGATGAGGGTATCAGTGATACCGTGTTAATTGCGACCAGCTCATTGCTTCAGCCATATGGCCATAGGCCCCATCCTGATATGCATACACATACCCTACACCCTCACTCAGACCCTCATTTTGAATTGTGTAATAACCTCTTTCCCATGTGCCCAAGTTTTTCTCCTCTTTCACTTCATTTTGTACCATACAATTTCTTTTACCTCTCTATGATATACGGATTTTTTCCATTCATACAACCATGTTACTCAATAGAACAGTCTTGATTCATTCTTCAAGAATTGTGGACGAATTCTTTAGACTCTGGGTATTATTCTCTTTTGGGATGTTTGGGCCTTCAGGGTCTTCATGAGGATTGGCCCCCCTCGGACCTTTTTCACTAAACTGAAATACACCTCCGATCGGTATCCTGTGTAAATTTTTGTTTTTCCTCACAAAATCCCAGTGTGGCATTGGTGTGTATAAACCCGTTGCAATATACATTGGATAAAAATAAAATGCATACTGCTATACCAATGCAGGAGATGACAGAAAATGCATTGGTTTCTCTCATGATGTGTAGGTAGGGCCTCTTGAAATAGTTTTCAGATTGTACTCAAGCTCGCGGTAGCATGGTCTAGCATTAACTTGTGACATTACTGTATGTATGCCACAGGCTGGTTTCAGGCATTACTTTTAATGCACACTGATCATGTGAATCAAGAAACATGGGTGTTTAGGAAGATTCTCTCGTACAGGTCATACTTAATGAACAATATCTATAAAAAAAAAAAAAAAACAAGTATGTGATTATCATACAGTATATGAAGAAGTTACAGGTTATTACTATGCTCTTTGAACAATTTTTCCCATCGGAAATTAGTTTCTTCCGTTTTGGCCGGGGAGAGAGAAAGAAATTGGAAGAACTATTTCTTCCAGGCGGAAAAAACCATTTCTTCAAGGCGGAATAACCCGCGGTTTCTTCCGAGTTTTTTTCCCACCCCAGAAGAAACTGGCGAAACCCTGATCAAGGTAATCCAGGGGAGTCAAAGGAAATTCTATGCTGGACATTGCGTATCAAGCTTCTGCAAGAGATTCACATACCAATTAGTTCCAGTGACCATGCACTGTGAAAGAGTTCATCAATACTTTGAGGCTCCATAAAAAGCCATTTCATTATTCGCGTTTGACTTTGGCGGCCCACGTAACGCGATAACCAGTGTTTGTATGTACGAAGGATACAGATACCTTACAGAAAAATCACCACACACGCCACTTAATAGGGGACTAATCTTGAGTCAAAAGATTGGGATTGAGACCTACGGGTGTAAAGAATAAGAAGAATAAAGCATGAGGCCACTGTGAGATACTGCACAGCACAATCTAGGCTAGGCATAATCTTCAGTGCACTGATTGAGTAAAAGACAGTAGTAACCGGTGTGTGGCCACCAACGACCGCAGTCACAATTCCTAGAGCCTAGCCTACATGATTAACGCTCAGGATTTAAATTTCCTTCTAATTCCGTCGTTTAGGCATAAAACGAGGAAATGAATCATTTAAAATTCACATAAGTTCCGCATACAGTAGGATGCTACCCAAATTGGGAACAAATCCTCTGTTACCAAATTGAGTTTTCATACGAACCCAAGAATTCCCTCGGATTCAGATTCTTCGTGGCACTGAGATCGATGCGACACCATTAAGCGTAGAGGAAACTGGAGGAAACTAAGGTCACCGGAAGTTGTGAACAGGGGCCCTGAAATACAAATATTCCAGTGTTATGAGGATCGAAGGTGGAAATATAATTACCTCAAATGCTGATTTTACTTCTTCTTTTCTCTGACCCTTGCACTTTTCCATGCAAGATGAGAAGGTTATCAAGGGATTTCCTACCTTCTTTAATAAAAGACGAAGGGCGGAAAATCCAAAATGGTGGATGGGTTGGTGGAATGTACCTCATATCGAGGCGCTATTCCTTTTTTTTTCCTAGGTTGATTGTTATAAGGATCGCAGACGATCTCGATTCTCACCGGCCCCAATAAGTTTGACAACATTTCAGGTTTCAACCCTTTTACTGTTGCTTGTCGCAACACGGTCCGCAGCCACTGTCTAAAGTGGGGGGGTCAAGACAATGGGGGAGGGGGGGGGGGGGGGTCCGAAACAGTAATGGGAAACATTTTGTGTGTGAAAAAATCATTATGTCTGGAGGCGTTCCCAAAGTTGGGGGGGTCATGACCTCCCGGACCCGCCCTGCAGTGCCAGTCTAGACTCCGCGGACTCGAGTCCGGACTCGAGTCCCGATTTTCCAGGACTCGGCTCGAAGTTCAATGACTCGGACTCGGATTCGACCCAAAGGACTCAGAGACTCGGTCCGAGTCCCTGTCCGAGTCCGCTAATTTTTTTAAGGACAGATATTGATTTTTTTACGATCGCTAGGCCTACAAGACAACCAAAATAATACGCACAACGCTTCGCCAATAAGTAGCCAAACTTCTCCACTAGCCTATTTCCAATGTGCGATGTCTAAATCAGGAGGGAAATTATATGATTCTCACACGCTCGTGTGTTTTCAGGGTCCCATGGCCAATTACAGATAACAGATTATGTAGCGAAGCGTATACATTGTGCCGCACATTTTGTATACAAATTGTTTGGCATTATCCATCACCAAATATATCCATGAAAATAAATCAAATAAATGTTGATACTACTAACAAACTGTCACAGCAATTACTTCTGTTTATAATGATACCCTCAACAGGCAGTCCCTGCGGTGGGGGGGGGGTGCTAGGGGTGGCGCAGCCACGCCCCAATTTTCTGATAACCGATTCATGTCATTGGTGTCCAGTCCCGCCAGTTCGATTTTGAGCTTAAGGTTTGGTCCTGGGATCAATCATTTGCACGAATTTGGTATCCCGGTTTCAATAAAAAAAAAAAAAAAACAAATCAACAAATCAACTGGCTGCGTAAGTTTTTTCATTGGACTTGATGTCTGGCCTCATATTTCTTATTAGTTGTTATTTTGTCTGTTGAGAAGGCCGAATGCAGAAAAAAAAATCACGCTGGCGCGACTTGCTGTCTCCTATCTTTTCCGTTCGTGTATAATACAGTGGGCCCACGTGTACAATACCAATAACAATATGATTTTTGTTCATACGTGGCATCTTCACGTGTGGTGAACACATAGATAGGTCACGCGGAGAATTGGGTTTAGGACTATGATGATGTTGCCTCAAAGACCAGTCGAAACCCCCCCCCCCCTCCCCCCGGACAAGAAAGCCGTATCCAAACCTGCCAGTTTTCTTAAAACTGCACACAGTTTATTCCACTTCTGATCCTTATTGTTCGAATGGGCTTTACCAGCCTGACGTCTGTTTTAATAGAAGTGAAAGCTATATGTTAAAACAAACGGAAAACAACAGGGCAATGGGATCGGCACTTTAGTATGGAGGTTTCGTGATTGACGTATGGAACTATAGGCCCTACAGGCGCGGGGCGGTGCGAACCAATTCGTGGACGAAAATTTCGAGCGGAGACTAATCTGAACAAGGCGACCGCCAAAAATTGTCTCGCCCGGTTGCGCGATCAGTGGTTTCTATTATTCAGTACACTACACAACCTATCCACAACCAACTATTCGCAGACCATCGTCCATGTCAACGAACATCACGAATTTTCACATATAACACATCAAAATTCCTAAAATTCTAAAAATACTGAACCAATAAGTTTGACTTTATTACAAAATTCCTTAATTGCTTTTTTTTCTTCTTCTGCTGCCCCCCACTCTTCTCTTCATAACTACCCAAATTTGAATAAAGTTTTATTGCTATCAACATCACTTCTTCCGATCTCCCAAATCCAACTTGAAATGTTCTAATCCCCCTTAGCAGCCCGGGCTTCCTGCCTTTTATTTTCCAAGCAGCCAGCATGCCTACCCTCCTGCCAGCAGCAACACCCTCTCCCGCCTCCCCAACACAACCAGCAAACTATCCCCATGCAGCTCAAGATGTCCCAGAACATATCTTTAGGAAACCTCCACATTCGTCGTTCCCCATTCCCCAGGCAAAAAGAGAGAAAGAACAATCTTACAGTTTTTTTTTTAATGTCTAATCAACCAATCAAATTGGTGGGTAAGAGATGGTTTGCTTGGGGGCATCTCATAACAGCAGCTTGTCACAGGAGCTAGGGTTGACTCGTTCCTCGGTGCATTATTCTAACAGAGCTATTATATGATAGAATTCAATCATTCAATGAACATCAAACACATCAGATTAAGAAAAATGTTAACGGACCATACCTACTTTGTTTGGCGAAATTCTTACTAAGTTTGGGACTTGGAAGAATTATGCAAATTAGCACAACAAATCCGCGTTATAACAACAGTGAAATTGTCACAGGAGCCATGGTTTACTCATTCCTTATGCTTTATTCTAACAGACGCTATTATATGATGGAATTTTTCAAATTTCTGATATAACCAGCAGATCCGAAAATGTTAACAGACCATATACGTACTGAGTTTGGGGAAATTCTTACCAAGTTTGAAATTGGAATATATTTATGGAATTCGGCCACATACATGCCTCTACTGGACCCCAGCTGTACTTCGAATGAGCTGGATCAGAAGGTGGATCCATCTACAAGTTTTGTGGGATCCACACACTTTGTGGAAATCCAACAAAATTGCATGGAATAGGCGTAAATTTGACAAATTGGATGACCTCTAATGACCCCGCCTTCACACTTTTAAATTTTCTTCTCGGGAAGGCATGGTAGACCACAATCACCAAGTTTCGTTAAAATCCGAAGAACGTTAAAATTCGCATAATCATGCAAATTAGACCACTTAATTAGCTATTTCAGGCTGAACATCTAATCATTTTATCTACCTGTATCCATGTTCCCCGTTCCAAACTACATCCACAAGTAGGCACATACGTTTCTTGCTTAATCTTGCTAACGAACTTTAACAATGAACTACATAAAATAAGCTAATTACCAACTTACTAACTTTGCTGCTCAAAATCTAATCAGATCGTGTACACCCACCCCCGCTGCTACACACAAAATTTCTCATATCGGCCTCAGGTTGGTGAGATATTCCTGCTAACGATAAGTGTAAACATACCACACACCGCCGCACACCACACCCACGCACGCGCCATAGTGACCACTAAGTCTCTTCCTGATTTTCATTCAGGCGAGACAAAAATGACCAAATTGTGTGCTGACTGGCTCAATTCCTTCAATCAAATGCCCAAAAATGCACACTTTTTCCCATGACAGTACTTTTCAAGCAAATTTTAAATCTGCGGCAGCTCCCAACCCAATGGAAGGGTCCTCGATAGAATATCTCTAAGACATGGCTATGGTAGGAATGGAGACCACGCTGGCGAATGTAAGGATTAACATCGATCAGTCTTCGGAAAGTTACTGTCAATTTCAGTGATTGCCTACTTTCCATAATTCGGCGGGAAGTGCCGCTCCCCGCAATCTGGAGGGGGGGGGGGGGGTTCTGTAGACTATTTTCTTAGTACGGTACGCGTCAACTGATGGTGGCGCGAATTGGAAATGAATAACGTAGATCAGTTCCTTCAAGAATGTTTCCTGAGATATAAATTTCATGTGTGAAATGTATGTGGATTTTTGGGGAGTGTGCTTACTGCCATAAGACATGGGAAGTACCGTTTCCGGCAACCGGGGGGCTTTTTTCGAAGGCTCAAAATTTCCTTGTATCATACGAGACACTGATGCTGGCCCAATTGTAAGGAATGAACATCAATTAGTTCCTTCAAGAACGTTTTCTTGAAATACAGATTTCTGAAATTATTGCCAATTTTAGGAGACGTTTGCTCACTGCCATACATCGCGGGAATGCCGTATTCCTGCACTCTGAGGGGTCTGTATAAACGAAATTCCCCTTTTACCCTATACGCGTCCACTGATGGTGGCGGCTGGCCCGAATTGTAAGGAATAAGAAACGTTTCTAGAAATCTAAATTCTGAAATTTATTGCCATTTTTAAGGTACTTACTCCCTGCCATACAGTCCGGGAAATGCCGCTTTCTGTAATCTGGAGGGTCTGTAAAACGAACAATTTTCTTTCCCTACGCGTCAACAACGACGGTGGCCCGAATTGTACGGAATCAACATTGATCAGTTTTCCTTCAGAATTTGCCTAGAAATAAAAAAAAATAGGTGATTTTATTTGACAATTTTAGGGATGTTGCTTACTGCCATATGACCCCAGAAGTGACGTTTCCTGTAATCTGGGGGGTCTGTAAACTAAAAATTTCCTTTTACTCTACGCGCCAACCCATTGTGACGATATGCTACCCTCATATGTCCATCCCAATATTCAACACAGATCGCCGCCCTAATCATTACCAACTGAAAGACGGTGAGTATATTTTTCAGTGATGATATGAAAGCATTGTGGGGGGACTTTTCAGCTCATTGATACTATATAAAACAATTCTGCATGCTTCGAAACAGCCAGAATTTTCAAAAGGGGACCATGGACACTCCTTCCCGTATACCTTCACTGACGGCGGTCCATAATGGGGACCCTGAGACAACTTTTCCCCTACATCAGAGACCTGGCTACTACGCCCCTGTTCACTTTTATTTTGCTTTTGCTCATGGGTCGCCCTTTGCCTCGTGCTGCTAATTAACAGATGAGGGTACCGTATCGCGTGTACATCAGGGTGTACTGCCCGATCGGAATCACGCGATTCGCTAGAAATCTAATATAATATATATAAAATTGCAAAAAAAATCTGAAAAATGAGAAGGACGAAAATGTAGGTTTTTGATTAGGGTAGGGGTGAGTTGTCTTTTGTCAGGAGAGCTCACACCCCCAGTATGAAATCGTTCGGCAGGGTCCCCTGCCTAACCATGGACAGTAACACAACCTGGAAATATCCAAATCTTGTCGAATTATGATCTGTATTGGAAAGATATAGCCTAGCTTTCATTCACCTAGTGTGCCAGTGTATTTTTAGGGATACTTCCGATAACCATGTGGCTTTTCATAATTTGATGTCGTAACGGCAGTGTTACTCCACTTTTACCGCCGACATGGTAACTTGATGTGAATAGATCATTGGGGAAAGTTACCCGGCAGGGATGTAAATCTTCGTTATTAATTGGGGTCATTGCTTTCGCCCTGCATCCTATGAACATTTACAGTAACACTTCTTAACACTGCGCATTTACTGAAAAAATATTAATCGAATCGATGTAGGCCTACAGTACTCTTTATTGCCCTTAATTTGCATCTTCACGGTAGAATCATTATAGGCCTAGACTTCTGATATTTGGCACCAGTCAGGAGGCAGGACCAGCCCAGTCCTCTATTTAAAGTTTCTTCCGTTATGTCAGTGTACCGTACATTGTTACTTAGTAGCCGCTGCATTTACCGCATTGCCTGGTAGCACGCAATATATAGCGGTTTGTTTTGGTTTATGACTTAAATTTTGTTATTTATAGTACAGCTGGGAAATTTGCATCTGCAGGCCTCGAGTGTTTACTGGACTCGGATACTAATGAGTGATGACTCGGATTCGGACTCGGATTGAGATGACTCGACTCCAGCAACGGCCCTCCTAGTATAGTAGCTGCGGCGCTGGCCCATTTGTCCGCATGGCAACGGTTGCTATGGTAACGATTATTTAGCTTGAGATAACCATGGCGAGATATGATTGCACTCTGTAGTAAGAATCCCCTAACATAATTAAGGGTGTCCGGAGCCTCTGCGCTATGCTCGTTTGTGTCCGTCATTTCCTCCTAGGTTTGCCTTCCGCAAATATCTCGACCCTTAATGAAGGCTAGGATCCCATAAATTCGGATGTGGTGTGTGAATGAATTTTGAAAATGTTTGTGCGAGGAGGGTTGATATTTTAGAAGGTGTTGAACTGTATAAAAAGCGTCCAAGGTGAATTAGCAATCCTAATTTATGACGTTTATATCAATAAACAAATAAACATATCCTGAGACAGTGCACCTCCTAGAATCGCCCCGTCTGCCCGTGAGCCGGCTTGGGGAGGATCCCGTTTCCCCGATACCTCCACCCGACTCCCTGAGACGCAGGACTGCCCCCGCTTCTCGGGCACAGCGCTGTGCTCTGAGCCTGTCGGCACTACAACGATATCGATATATTGGTTCAGGTCGAATCTCCAAGCCCATGATCTTGAAGGCTGAAACACCCTGACAAATCTATAGAGCCTTTATTTGCTCCATTTGCCGAACCCGCATTCCGAAGTGGAATAGTCCTAAGCTTCCCTACTTTTTGATAATCACGTAGTCCTATGTTTCTTTTCTATAGTACAGTGAGCGACGATTTATTGTACGACTCGGCTTCCGAAGGACGTCATTATATCCCCACTATCGGGATCTATGGTTTTGGCTTCGTGCCGTCCACCGCCGCCGCCGCGTCCGCGTCCGCCATCGTCCGCCGCGTTCCTTGTTAGCGCAATAACTCTCCAACACTTTGTCCGTTGAGCCGAAACTTGGCACCCATGTCCCCTTAGAGAAATCTCGGATGAGTTCGAAAGTGGCGTCGCCACATGAACGGGTTTTGCTAATTTGCATAATTTTTCACGATTGGAAGATTTTCTCGTTATGCGCAATAACTTTCCAACACCTTGTCCGTTGGAGCCGAAACTTGGCACCCCTGTCCACCATATGCACTCTCAGATGGGTTCGAAAGTGGATGTCGCACCGAAGGGTCAAGCTAATTGTGCATACTTTGCGCATTTTCAAAGTTGGGTCGGATTTCCACAAACTATGTAGGTGGAGGACCTAATGTTTGGTTCCGAACAAAAGTGGAGGACCATTTCGGGGTCATCCGAGGTCCAAAGTCACGCTAATTTGGCCCGATTTGGCGCAGTTTTTTCGAAAGTTGGTCCGACAATTCCATGATCCACATGGCAATTATTAACCATCTTCACCAACTGTCGCGATTGGGGATATACACGTTGGCGGTTTTTCCCCCAGCATGTGTCTGTTGAGAATGTATTTGTTTCAAACACTTTCGTTTTTTATGGTATACTTGGCGAATCAAGGATCGAACTATGTCAATGCCAGCAAGGATAAACTATTGTCAACTGATGGGAATCCCTCACTAGGTACATGAATAGGCGATTCCTTTTTGGCGGTAAGGTTTACCTTAGTGGGGTGGGGGGAGGGTATCACACGGACAGAGGCAATCTTTCAAACCATGAAACCAAACCATCCTGGAGCCATGCAGAGCGGTGGTCATCCAAGGCACGTTGCCGGTTCATACGCCCCGAATCGAGACCTGGCTTATAATAACCCCCGTGACACCAGTTTTTTTTCTTGCTTTTTCACTGTTCAGTTCTGCTAACCCGCATTAACCCCGTCGTGGCGTTACGTGTGTAATTGTAATACCACGTTTACTACGAACCGCAGTTGCAATCGTACACTCGTTGCATGCTTCGGTCCTGTGACCACGTCACGACCACACTGCAAACCATAAATCGTATAAAATGCCTTGCCCACAATGCTCTCGATCAAAACAAAAAACTGATTTGGACTTGTTCGTTGAGTGTGGGGAAAGAATACCTCTGTGTCCATCAACATATGTTTACAGATGTAGAGCTGCCGTAGTCTCATTCATCCAAGGTTCTACTTGACACCTATATGACCACACGTGTCTCACCCTCATCGCCTGTGTGGTTCAATAGGTAGAGGCTCTAAGTCTCAACCTTGAACAAGGGAGACAAAGCATTTGACATCGTGAATGAGTTCCTCTTCCGCATCGGGATCATATATAGTTACATCAGAACATTCACCAGGTTTCGCCAAAGCCCTATGAACTTGCAAAATCGCGAAAAAGTAGGGGATTATAGGACGCTAGTCCATGGTATGAATAACTTGCTAACGCCTAAAGTTTCGGCGGCGGCCGGGGGGGACGACGTCGGCGGTTTCTTGATGAATATTACATTCAAAATCGCGGAACGAGCTAAACGGAATATTGACCATGTTGTGAAATTAGTTAGCCACGGGGCCGTTAATTGCGTTAGGGCCATGGGCGTTCAATCCTGGAATAGCAAATGTCCCCCACACACTTTTGGACGTGAGAGGGGGACATTGAGGTCGCATGCTTCTTGGGTTTTATCAGGCGATAGCAATGATAGCAAGACGAGACGAGGGGTCAGATCTTAAAAACGCTCGCAATTTTCATCGAATGCCCGAGTTAAGTGCGAAAATCTTTGCGCGCGGCAAATGCTTGCGTGTGCGATCAGTTTCGAACTTCTATAATTCACCAGGAATGTTTCTGCTCAATGGCGTACTTACGTTTCCGAAATTCTGAAAACTAGTCCTTCACTCATCTTCGAATTCAGAAATAGGCATAGGCATAGGCTATCGCAGATCAACTATAACGAGGCGCTGATGAGTCACGTTCACAGCATTCTAGCTGAACTCCCCCCCATGACCCGGCCCATTTGACTTCGCGGATAGACTTCCTTATAGAGCTGGGCCGGAGCCAGGAGAAATTCTCGCCAGAGATGAGTCACCCACCACTTTCAAGCTGCATTCATTAACATGTCATGGCACTTCCAACAGCCCAATTCACTATACCTGACTGTTTAGAATTTCGCCATGATCGCCTGTGTTGCAATGAGCAAAAAACATTTGAATGTTGTTTGTTTTTTATGCGCTTCGCGCGCGGTGTCAGGTTGTGCTTTCGGACGATTGAAATGTCAAGTATGGAGCATAGTTTTTTCCCCGGTCTGTGAATAGGCTATCGTGTTTTCAAACGTTCAGAGAATTCATTTCAATAAACTGCTCAATGATCCAAAACAACATATGAATTTTAGATGATTGTTAAGACGATTTTACCTTCAGTTATAGCCGACTTCCATACTGAACAGCATTTCACCACGTTCCAACCTATATAATTAACTGAAACATTTTCGAGTTTGAAGAATCGGAGTTATACTCTCAAAATAACAAAATTTGCAGGCATCGAATCAACTAGACATGTTCGGGCGGGTAAACCGTCAGACGTATATATCCCGCATATATCTCTTATTCAAGAAATTGGTGTGAACATGAAACGGGACAATATTCGTAGAAAGAAAGACATTGTAAGACTTGTGAGCGGACAACAACGTGTACAGGATATGGGTCATTCAGAATTGAAAACAGAAGGGGGCCTAACCTATGGACATGGATTTCAGGCCAACATCAGGTTTTCATCCAGCATTTGCTCAATTCAATTTCTATCAAGACGGACTTTGTGTGATTCTTCATTCTATGATCAAACAGTAATATGGTGCATTGAAAATATTATATACAACATAACAGGTCTCTAAAATGGATAATACAACTGAGGAGTTCATATGTAAAGGGGACCCAAAGTATTAAAATTAAATCAAACCCACATAAGCGTTAAATTTGTGTTATGAATGGATCTGATATTTTGTCAATTTCTGACAGGAAAATTAAACAAATCTTTATTTAATGGTAGTGTCAGGTTGTTAGGGCCCTAAGAAGCATATGAGGCTATAATGATTTGTTAATTGTATGAGGGCACCCCTAAAGCCCCGGACAAGGTGCGGCTTAAATAGGCACATTTATTCAAGGATTCGACCTTTAACCACATGAAACCCGACAGAGGTCAAATTCAGGTCAGAGATTCACACACATGCAGTCAACAATATATCACCAATGGTGAACCACCTAGCCTTCGCAGATATTCAATTCTCCGATTAGAGCCCAAAAAAACATTTTGACCCCTAGTGACCTCGAATGACCTTTAATGATGTGGGACAGTGTTTATGAGAATGTTACTCTCCAGGTGATACACACACTCCTAGGAGCATTTTTGATTCTGATGGGGACACACCCAGGGCTATTGAACGGCAAGTACTAGAATCAGTTTTGACCCCAAGTGACCTTATACTTCAATGACATGGCGGACTTTATAAAAATTGTTACACTCCATGTGATGCTTCACTCCTAGAAGCATTTTCCATCCTGATGAAAATGCCCATGCTATGCCAAAAATACTCTAAATCAGTTTTTTACCCTACGTGACTTTGATGACCTTCAAGGACATGGACGGTTTTTTTATTAAAAATTGTTACTCTACAGGGGATTGCATCCACTCATAGACGCATATTGCATTCAAATGAACACCCTAATGTTTATGCGAAAAAGTATATATCAATTACTTGACCCCTGGTAAATACCAAAGTAAGTGTCCGATCGAAGGCGGAGTGTTTTCCCTCCATAAAGCACCAGAGCTCTTAACATATCAAAAAATAACCAGTTATATTTTTTTGCCGTAACTCCTTAAATAAGCACATTTAGTTCAGATTCGACCTTGAACCACATGACCACCCGACAGAGGTTCAAATCAGTCAGACGTCACACACATGACAGGTAAAATTATATCACAATGGTGAAACCATTCAGCCTCGAAGATATTCAATTATCCGATTATAGCCAAAAAAAACTTTTGGACCCCTAATGACCTCGAACGACATTTAATGATATGACAGATTTATGAAATTGTTTACTCTCCATTGTGATACATCCACTCCTAGCCTAGGAGCATTTTGCATGCTGATGAACACACCAGTGCTATTGCCGGAAAAGTACTAAACTCAGTTTTGACCCCTAAGTGACCTTTAATACCTTTCAATGACATGGCGGCTCTTATAAAAATTGTTACACTCCATGTGAGCATCCACTCCTAGAAGCAATGCATTCCAATTGACAGCGTCCAATGTTATTGCGAAAAAGTATTAAACTGCAGAATTTTGGACTGATCAGGATAACTAATATGCCCAAATTAGTCCTAAAATTTACCCCAGTGATCTTTGATGATATTGAATAAATTTATCAGGAATGGGTCGTAGGTACTATTCACAAAGTTTTCGTGAAATCCCTATAAAAGTTGAGGAAAATATTGCAGTATTTATTCTAATTAGGCTAACGAATAGGGAAAATTAAAACACAATTAATGACCGTCAGGGATTTCAACGCAGTGCCAAAAACCTTTATCGGGATCTGTTAGAAGGTCCTACTCACCAAGTGTGCGTGAGAATCACCAAGTTTATAAAGTGCTAAGGTATTGGGCCACTATCATGCAAATTAGTCATGCAAGATTGACTTCCAGTGACCTCGACCCACTGTAAGGAAATTCATCTGCAATGATAGTTGGCCCTATTCACAAGTTTACAGAAAACCATGGAAGTTTGAAATATCACATAATCATGCTAATTAGGTACTGGACCGACGAAATGCAACTTGACCTCGGCTGTTATGTGACCTTGAAAATTGTTCGCCATGTTTTTGGCTCCAACAACTACCCCCCACCACACGTTTTCTGTGTAATCGCACAAACTGAAAAATTTTGCGGTATAACCTGAGTAAAATAGATGGGCAGCAAAGGTACGGATAAGCCCATTCGAAATTATACGAGATTTTACTCATACGGACATGTTGTACCTAAATTTTGGTGTCAATCGGAATTAAGTGTTAAAGCATGATGAGAGTGCTAAACGCCTAAAGTTCCGGCAGACAACCAGGCGGCGGCGGATACGGCGACGGCGGCGGCGGAGACGGCGGGCACACGGTCAAAACCATATATCCCCGAACCACTGATCAGTGTTGCGAGGGATATATTAGGTGCGTCATTCTAACCGGTTTGGGCAACTGTAGAGCCTACGGATTAGTTCGACTATATTCATTTTAGTTTATTGCGGCTTGACATATGTAAACTGCTAATAAATTTTCACCAACCAAAGTAAAAATTCCAAGAATATTGGCGTTACTTTCCTTAAATTCCACCAAATTAAGTTAGCGTTCCGTCTCTTTTGCCCTGAAACCATTCATCGGCGCGGTTCAAACTCAACCTTTGATATTATTCAAGAAAGGGTAAATTTTCCAAAGAGATGGGGTCAAAAGTTCCTGCACATTATAGTCCGACAGTATACAGTCAGGTGGCATGTTAAGGTAAACTCAACGTCACAGGCATCTGAACCAGTGCATAATCAAGTTGAAATTGACTCGAGAACAGTGCAAGTGACCATGGACCTAATTCGGGCAAAGAATGGCAAAATACGAGCAGGGCTGAAGAGAGATGAAATGTTCACCCAAAATATTACTGCGTGCCACCTTTCATTGAAGTCCCCAAATGTGAAGAAAGTTTGGTTTCCATAGGTACTGCAGGCCTACATGAACATCAATGAAATTTAGGCCACATTTTGGGATTCGCGGTAATTATATCCCGCAAACACTGTAAGTGTTCGGGGATATTATGGTTTGTGGTTGTGTAGCCGCCCCCGAGCTCGCCGCCGCCTCCGGAAATTTACGGCGTTAGCGCAATATTAACTCTTTAACGCTTCATCCGATCGATCGGAAACTGGTACCACATGTCTCGTATCAGCCAAAATCTCGGATGAGGTTCGAAAAGTGGGTGGTCAAATGATGTTGCTGCCCTCTATTGTGCAGGTTTTGAACGAAAAAACAGAGTTGGTCGGATTACATGAAACTTGATGAGTGGGGGACAAAAGTGGGTCGAAAAAACCATGACGGTAATTTCAAGGTCAGCAGAGGTCAAAATTTGAGTTTTCTTAGAGATATGTTTAACTTTGTCAGATTCAAAACGATACTTGGAAAATGTGAACTACAGTTGGGCTAAAACAACACAGGTAGGGCATTTCAAGTCACCAGAGGATCAAATGGACAAACCGTCAAGGTGCTTCTTCAAAACGAGGTGCAACAAAGCCATTCTGCGGGGATATACACGTGGGAGTTTACCCACCGCACATGTCTAGTTTCAATGAATGACAAGCCCACATGTCAATTGCCCACGCGAGCCTCTACAAAACCTGGCTGCGCCACTGCATCAGCTCCGTGAAATGCGGACAGGAAAGACGGGGAGGGAAGTGCTGGCACATAGGACAGAGCGTTACTGAGAATTTTGTGTGTGGGGGGGGGAGGGGGGGGGGTTGGGGTCGAAACCCGTGGGAAGTGCACCCTCATCAATGGCCTTACCCCCTATTGGAAAATAAAAGTACAATTTAGGGGCCCCTAGACACATGTGCTGCATGCAATATTGCTAAATAACAGCGCAAAAACCTCGACTGACCTGCCAAAAAAATCAGTTTGTGTTAACAGTTTATTGATCACTTGGGATAGGGGGGTCGGACCCCCCCCCCCCGCCCCTTGGGTACGCCACTGATCTAAAAGGCCTTATTTATCACATTCCCGTGTACGCTACGGGGCGAATGCTGCGGCCTCCGCTTAGATAGTACGACGCTGATGACAATAATCACCCCCCCCCCCCCCTCCTAGCGCCGCCCACTGAAATAGATCCTATCTATATTACGCCATTCATTCTTTTCAGATTCATTTACAGGCTTTCGTGTACCGAACGTACCGTTTCCTACAATCTGATGACATAGTTTCTCCGGAATCGCCTCAATGATCGGTACCAGGCGGCGCTCCAAATGGCTCAATATCGTTACTCTCCCCATTCGATTTTCCTACGAATTCAAACTTTTTCATCGCATATAAACCAGAGGCTCCACCCCTATCCGTATTCGACTTTTTGTTAATTTTCTTATACCATCCCTTATCATATGATCCCTCTTCATTATGATTAGAATGTTGAATAAGAATGGAGCCAATAATGAGGACCCAGTTAATGCCGCACCCCCCCCCCCCGCTTTTCTGATTGGGTTGTCGTATAATTAAACATCTCTAGTACTCGGTAAAACTTGTATGATTTACCGTTAATCTCAGCAATTTATCGTACGATATTGATCGTTTCTCGATTCCCTATCACAATGTGGTGGTTTGAAACAGTTCCGAGTTTGGGAGGCATTAATGACATTCATTTATACATCAAGCGGAGCATGCTAGGAATGGTAATTGAATTCCCGGCTTGATTAAGTTGTAATAAGCAGTTAGTAATACCTACACCGGGAAAGATTCCGTGCAACTGTGGAATCCCTATTTCTCGAAAGGTAAGCTGCTAATCGAGAACGATCAAAGGAGGGCTACGAGATTACCTATATGTGCGGCGATTTGCCGTATGAGGGAAAGATCAAAACGTCTTGGTCTGGACTTTAGTGGAGCTAAGGCGACTTCGGTGGGTGATTTGATTTGATTCAGGTTTCACAATGCCACAGCTCCGATGGCCTCTCTTTGAATTTCCCATTGAGGTAACACTAACTGACTCAAAAGGGGCGATTGTCGCTCAAACTGATTGTCATGGGTGGCAGGGCCTCCGCGGTATTCACCCCGCACGGTCTCGGCAGCCGTAGGTTTTCCGACCACCGCAAATACCACCATCCGGACCATTGTTTCATGAAGAGGATCACATGATACAATGGTGTTTTTATCCCTCTAGTTGCTCTGCCAAATGCCCCCGACTTAAAATTTCAAAATCCTTATGTATGTTACAGAAGATTTGAGCCAGAGTCATTAACATCGTAGAACAGTTTATGGAGAGCAATGTCATAGAGCCTTTAAGGCTGATAGATAGGTGCCTGAACTACTCGCCAGGCCCACGGGGTCTTTAGTTCCTTGTTCTTTCAAAATGTTATAGTCCAGGTGAGGCCATTACTCTTGATTTTTTTCTTTTCTGTATGCATCTTCAGCGTATACACTGGAAGAATGTGTATGGAAGAAGAAGAATGCCGCTATCAGATATGAATATATTTATGATTGATACTATATTTCCCTATCGTAAAACGTTTCTTCAGAATGTTAGCCAATATGAGCAATGCGATCCCCGACACGGACCGATGGAAATCCACTAGGGAGGCTAACATTGATGATATCCATTGATGGATTGAAACAAATAAGGGGGTCTTCACCGGGACATCGGGAATGCAGGCAGGCATCACTTACTACTGCTAAAATAACCAGAGGAATGTAATTCATAAACCACGGCAATATAATGCGATTTTTATTAGGGAACCACCTGAGGCCCCGGCGATGTGATGTGGTTGTGGACACATCCTTATCTTCCAGGCCATTTCTCGAACACAGAACAGACTTGATCAGGCGATTTTGGAAAATCAAAAGTGACTCTAGTTCTAGTTGTGTACATAATTCAGGCGGGTGACTATGTCAAACGCTATATTATCTAGTCCCATTTCAACATGTAGTCTAACACCCGTAAGGCCTCCATTATGGTTTCGGGAAATAAGATAGCCCCATCACCAAGTTTTGTTGTAATCTATGGTAGTTATAAAAAAAGTCATATAAATTATGAAAATTTGACCACGATGGCCTTGAAATGACCTTTACTCTGCAGGAAAGAATGCAGCCCCCATCACGACGGTTCGTTCAATTCTGACTAAATTTGGAATTTATTCGGCTTATGAATTATGCAAATTTGACTTCCGATGACCTTGAAATGACCTCACATTTTTTCGGGATCAACTATAGCCCTACCCACAAGTTTCGTCAAAATCCGACTAACTTGAAAATTTCGTAAATTATGCAAAATTAGCGGCCCCCAGCAGTACAGTGATGATCACTTGCGAATCAACCGAGATTGCAATGGAGAGGGGCGGACATGTGTACAAGTTTAAATCAATCGGATAAAGCTTTAAAGAAGGTATTGCGCTAACGCTAAAGGCTACACACCCAAAACCATAAGATACCCGGACACTTCCCCCCCCGACCAGTGTCGGGGATATATAAGCTACGAGAATAGTATTGAACTTTATTAGGGGGCGGCGGTGAGGTGGCAACCCCTATAGTCGGTTGGGTGGAGCGGGGGCTCGAGTTCCCGTCGGGATAGGAATGAAGATCCGTCAGGGAATCGTGGCCCCGCCGTACATTGTGAATGTGCAGGTGGATTCTGTCGATTCTGGGTACCAAAGTTCGGAAAGTAAGGGCGTGTTCTGTGACGTGCGTGAAGTAATGGGTGAGAGTGGGGGAGAAGATGGTGTGACGTCGGTGAGTAAAGGGTGTGAGTCTTGAAAGTAATGCCGCACATTTGCGAGGAGAACCCCTGAGATACCCGTCGGGGAGGCATTGAAAAACAGAAACCGTTACATGCCTCAACCTTTTCAGCTTTTGATCTCTGTGACCCCAAGAAATAGTATCATGTAGTCAATATGGGGAACGAGTAGAGGCTTCATATCACCTCAGCATATAAGCCAGGCGCACCATACATACATACACGTACGTCATGGTTGATATATATTTTTTTACTTCGTCATGGAATGGAGAAGGTACCATGTAGTGACCACTGACCACACTTCCAGCGTTATTATGAGGAGGCAGAGGTGTCACTGCCATGTAGTTATGAAGCGCTCTCTCAGCTGAAGGGGTGATCCACTTAACTACCATATTAGAGACATGATTTCTCACACGTCCTTCCTCGTTCACCCGGTCCCTCGTCACTGGCAGTTCGCTATACTGGAAAAAGCATCACATCGAGTGATGTCGGTGGTATGTGACGCGACGTCATTGCCACGAGGATGAGCTAAGCCAGTGAAAACGATTTCAGCCAGAGTTATTTCTGAGGAAAGTAGAGATTCACTGCTGGTGTGTTAAAAGCACTCCCGCCTAATATGGGTCAAAATTGCATAATGTGTCTAGTGGTAGTACAATAAACAACATGGTGGCGGTGCAAGACCTCTATTCCAATTATGGTATCGGCTAGGGCTTGGTTTTGAGTGGCAATGGAGATTCCAGATTATTCAGTTGGTAGAATTGCTCTGATTGTCCATGCTAGGCTATCTATGAGAAGAAGTGGAGATCGTGTGACCATACATGTGATAAGTATTGTAGTGTATGGCAGTAGCCTTATCGGGGCGCCATCGGGATACAGAATGACATACTGTTGCTAATAACGGTCGAATGAAGAAGAGCGAGAGCATACACTAAATGTGGCCCAAGTAATGATCAGGGGACAGGACATACCTGTGGAGCCCTGGATAGCACTTTATTGACATGAAAATGCTTAATAAAATATAGCTCATAAAAAATTATATGTAGTAGGTAGGCTGAGCTCAAGACTAAATGAAAGAAGATAAATGAAAAAGGAAAATCAACCATGTAAAGGCTGCCACTATTGCCCCCTCCCATCCAGGTTTTGAAAACGATAGATGGCACTGACAGCCAGGGGATGCTTCACTCATTAAATTGTGGGAAAAGGGTCATCCAACTCTGAATAGGGCCAGTACTGCACTTATGGCAGGAATGGCTCGCATGATGATTTCCTGAGAGGAATGATTGGGCCCTGCTGATAATAGAATGTTATAGGCTAATCTGCAACCCACGGTAAAGCTTTATTTTGAGCGGGACGCGGTAGCCGGGGGGTGGAAAATGGGCCGCTGTGCATCTAAATTTTGAGGACGTCATCATTGTTCCTAGACATAGGATTATCACAAAAAAAAGAGGGACAGCACCATTTTTAGAGATGGCGCCATCGAGACAAAAAGCGGAGACGAGCGGTTCATCCGATCCACCAGAGGAGAAAGGGACCATATTATAATGAGTCACGAGCTCCCCGCTGATGGAAAAACAACCTTTAAAACCTTGCTTTCTGGCATCTTGATAGTTGGTGCGACGTACCAAATTCAGTTCATGGTATCAGGAGATTGACCTCGGCTGGGAAACATCCATGGTAGCTGATACAATTTGAAAGAAATTTGATTTCACAATCGGTTTCAGGGGGGTTTAGCCAAATGGTTATATTCATCCAGGAAAAAGATGAAAATATTTTCCCGCGTGCGTTAACGCATAGCGCGGTTTAGTTTTGCATCATCTTGAAACACCATGTCCAGGGGACGCAAGGGGATGTGTACTACACAGTAGAGTTGTTGTCCCAAGTGGCCACTTGACACAAAAGGGAATGAACTCGTGACGCTTGGTCTTGACGTTTATCAAATGATGCATCTTCAACCTGATGGATTATCCGACTAATTATAGACACGGTTGACCCTTGACGATCACAATATATGTTTGAAGGCTTCTGTATGTCCACACACCCTTCAAAATACCTTATTTTAATGAGGAGGACAAGGCGATCGCCAAAACGTATCGCGCATGGTTGCGCGATCGGTGGTTGTCTATATTCACTACACTACACACTATACGCATCAACTAATTCAGCAGAAACTATCCCCACGCAGAAGTCACGGATGTCACGAAATATATCTAGGAAACCCCCACATTTGGCCCCAGACCCCAGGCAAGAATAGAGGGAGAAAAATGTTACAGTATTTTTGGTTGTCTAATCAACCTAATAAAATTGGTTGGGTAATGAGAGGTTTGCCTGGGGCAGCTTTTTAACAGCCCACAATTGTCCACGGAGCGATGGTACTCGTTCCTCAGTGCTTTACTCTAACGGAAGCTAAGCATATATGAGGAATCAATCAAATTCCTGAACAACAAACAATTAGATTAAGAAAAATGTTAACGGACCATACCGACTGAGTTGGCGAAAATTTTACCAAGTTGGAAATTGAATAAATTATGCAAATTGGCACATGACAAGTGGCTAGATCCCCCACAGTAAAATTGTCACAGGAGGCTATAGTTTCACTCGTTCCTCAGTGCCTTATTCTAAAAGAAGCTATCATATGATGGAATCAACAAATTCTGAAAAACAAGTCACACAGATTCAAAAAATGTTAACAGACTATACATACTGAGTTTGGCGCAAATTCTACCAAGTGGCAAATGGAATAAATTATTGCCAAATTAGGACACCATTACAATGAGATTTAAAACAGCAGTAAAATGTAACAGGAAGTTGGGTTTACTGTTCCTCGGTGCTTTATTCTAACAGAAGCGTTATATGATGGAATTCAATCAAATTCCTAATCATCAAACACATCAGATCAAGAAAATGTTAACGGACCATAACCATACTGAGTTTGGCGAAATCTTTATCAAGTTGGAATGGGAATATATTGAGGCAAAGCAGGTGTAATACAATGACCTCTATGAACCCCAGCTGCCCACCTTCAAAATGATCAGGACCAAAAAGGTGGATTTTTTCCCAAACCCCATCTACAACGTTGTGGCAAATCAACGAACTTTAAAAATTGCATAAAATTATGCAAATTAGACACATTATTAAAAACAAATGCCTCCAGTGAGCCCCGACTTCACTTTTAAATTTATCGGGAACCCTGGTAGACCCACATTCCACCAAGTTCGTGACAATTGACAAACTCAGGCGTGAAAAAATCTAATTAGTTCATCTACTTGTCATTCAAGTCCTACATGCCAAATTATTCCTGTAGCACATTACGTTCTTTAACAATAAATTACATAAAAATACGCTAATTACCCCAACTTAATTAATGAGTTTGCTGCACAAAATCTAAGCAGATCGGTGCACCCAATCCCAATGCTACAACACAAATTTTGGTCATAATCGGCCTCACGGTTTGTGAGAAATCCTGTAACGAGGACAAGTGTCACTACACAAACAAAACACACGCACAAGTGGCCAACAAGTCCTCTTCCTGAATTTATTCAGGGCCAGACAAAAATGCGGTTCGGATAAAGCAAAAAACATTGGGGGGTAGGTGTAGACCAAACAGTTTTCAAATAATCATGGAAATGTTCACATTTTAAAATTACCCAAATTGACCTATGACTCCATTCAGGGAAAAAAATTCTCAGGATCCCCCCAAAATAAAATGACAGATATGTCCCTCTTCAGATATCCTGAATAATACGGAGAATCTGACCCCCCAAAAAACGAAACTCAACCTTTTCTACCCCGAAATTCTGATTTCCTTTTTGCTCTCGTCCCTGTGTTCCTTTTAACCTATATGCTCCTATCAAGTAAGTGAACAACATTCTGAAACACCCCATAATCTGGGGTTGTAAAGAGTATATTACTAAATAGAAATTGGCTTGTGGACCGACTTGGCCGAACGGCACAAAAAATTGAGAACTGGACTGTGTCGAAAATGACTCTCGAATATATGGCTGTACTGAGCAGGTTTAGCATTTCATCAACAATGAGGATTGAAAATATTAAGGGCTGTTGAGATGTTACCGAATGTAATGCAATAATAATTTCAAAAATTCGTAGGCAACTGAGAGCAGAACATATTCTACCAAACCAAATAATGATACAAACGAGGAAATATTTTAGCAAGAAATATTTATTTCCATGAATCGTAAAACTAATGTGTGAAAAATACAAAGGTTCCAGCAGTATTTTTTTTAATAATTCAAATATTTGCGAGTATTATTTACAAAGGAAGAGTGATGCAGTGACAAGGTTTGTTGCGTTTCCCCCATCAGCCATTTACAAGTACCAGAAGACTTAATGGAGATTTTTTTTTTGTAGTCTATTCAAGAGTCGTGTTTCATAGGTGTGAACGCATAGAGGGCTTGCTACATACAAATAAAAAACCTACTTCAGAAGTGAGATATCGTTTCTTCTATTACACCTAAGAATCAAACAATTGAAAGGAAACCAAGATTTATCAATAAAATGTCCAGCTTTTTTTAATTTTTTTTCCTTTCAGGTTAGGTTTTTGAACTTGACTTGACATGCCACATGAATACCATGAAATGTGAGGGGACCACCTACCATTACAATGCATCTGCAGAAGTTAACAATCCATCAAGAAACATTTCTTCATATCGCGTTTGCTAGTTATCCAAAACAAATCTCCCAATTAACTGGATTGGGTAACACATGTTACTGCCCATTACACTGTGAATACTATCTGGTATATTTGAATCAATCCAGGAACCTCCAATAAAACTCAACTTCGAAAGATGGGAACTTTGAGAAAAATTGTTCTACTTGACATCTTTTGATTCATCCAAGCCAGTGCTTCAGCATTAGGCCACCATCAGTTCTGCTACTGCCCATATCATACATCCGTCAAGTTTCTTTGTATGGGTTCACCAGATACTTTCCATGCACCAAAGACTGTGTGTGGGTCCTGTCTCCATTGATACGCGGTGTTCTCATAGAAGTCTGCAATCTCCTCTGCGTAGGCATAGTATGCTGAGAGGCGCTGGAGTACGTCCCTTCCTCTGCGTCTTTGGCTGATGGACACCCCGCCCCTTGATCTCGATGGTACGGGGTGGTTAGTAGAGGGCTGTGATGCCGCTGGTCGGTCACAGGGTCGACAGAGCGGAGGGTCAGACGTCTCAAAAACAGAACGTTGGAACGTCTAGGAAAAACACCTGCGAGAATGTCAGGAGATATGGTTATCTACACATGCGAATATGAAAACTACATTTTTTAAATACAAGGTCGAGTAAAATGACTTGACCTTTGGTACATTCCATTTATTACAGTATGAAAGTAAAACCCCCCAAACTGAATGCCAACGATCTAGACCACAATCGGCATTGTGACGTTAGATGGAGGGAATCAGGGTACCCCTTGACCAAAAAAATCAGGCGGGCCACTGGAAACCCCATATACAAGTCAATGCCAAAAACAAATACTTTAGGAAACCCTGTGACAAATTAACTATAGATGAGATCTGAATAAAAGTTGTCAAAATGTGCACAGAATATCAAAGAAAATCTCCATTCCAGTAAATTGCCTATAAAGGCCTATTTCATTTTGCTCTTACGGGGAGCCCGAAAGGTTTCACGCATTGGTAATTCAGTTGAGGTTCCCAAAACTGTGGAGGCTTATATGTTTATCATTCGATAAGTTCCAGAATATTTCAAGTTGCCTCAAAAGGGGATGCATCGCAGGTTGAAAGCTGATTTCTTGCAAATTAGGTCATCAAAGAGGGGAAAGATTCCAAAAACAGTGTTGGTTTTATCCCCTCGGGCTGTTTGGTTGAAATGGTCAATAGGAAGAAACTGGTCTTTAGCCCTTAGTCCTTATGAACCAATACCATGTCAGCAGTTTAATAGGTGAAAAACCTTGTTGTTGAGAGGGAATGGAAGAGAGTTGGAAAGATGGGGGGAAGGGAGCCTTCTTGGTGAGTGAGTAAGACATTGAAAGATGTGATGATCATGATGATTTGATGCAACATTATCCCTGGCATATGGTTTCTTCAGGATGGTGCAGGCATGACAAAAAAAAAACTTTTCGTTAATGGCATCATGAAGAGCTTGCAGGCCCTGGTCAAGACAGGCTCAGATCTGATCAGAAGCTACCAATCGTTTATGCATTACCTGTTTGGTTCATGGCCACAGGTGGTCAGATTCTCAGCTTGCTCCCTCTTGAGTCGGGGGAAGCCCTCAATACCCATCCTCTCGTGGTGCAGTCCAGCAGACCCAGACGCTGGTCTAACCGCTTACCATGATGTTATCAGGAACTGTCAGACATAAAAAAGACTGATTACAAAGAAACAGTTCTTCTGGAAAAGGGTAATGTCCTGATAGAAGCAAACAGGCATCTTGCTCAACCTGTGTAATTCTTTTATCCTAATCAATTCACAGCTGGAAATCAAAATTCCAAGAGTGACGTAATCACGCAAACATAGCTTGGTAAATGGTAAAATTAATTATTTATCAAGTAAGGGGGGACATTCCAATGAAGTATGGGTGACATTCCCAGTCCTTATTGTTGGGCAACCCAACATCAGTCAGTGGTTGCCATAGGAACCCTAAGCTTTCTCCGTGCGGTTTTTCCCCATTGACAGTGCTTGCTTCCTGTAGATTAATTACAATATTTTTTATGGCATCTTAGTTTCACAATCATGGAAATAGCCTGCAAATCTCTCGACTTTGCTGTGCTTCATAAGATTTTGTCCGGTGACTTCAAACAAATTCCTCTGATCTGTGTGGATAGGTTATCTAAATTTTTATTATCGTTACCGGATGAGCTAATCAGAGACAAGCGAGGCTTCTGATAAGAACCTACCCCAAGAATGCTGGGTGAAATGATTTTGCTTTGTGGTTGTGCAACATGCTCTCAATTGTGAGTGATTAGTGAATGAAAGTGTCATGGGATGGAACACTGTGTATCAATGTTACACATTAATGTACAATAATGACGTACTGTCTGATAAGTGCCATTTTACATTACCCCTCCTCCCTGATCGCTCCGCATCACAGATGATACATTCATTAGCCAGCCAATTCCACACGTGTGATATAAGATATCAACTGCTGCGTAAAAACGTATCATCAGCAATGCTCTAACTGGTTTATTTCACTTGCCAGACAATAGGCCCCCCCTTCCTTAGGCAGAGAGAGGATAAACATGTTTGTTCCTTTCTCAAAATCAAGTTGATGAATTCATTATAAGTACTGACACCACTTTGGGGTGTTTTCACATGTATTCAAATAAAGAGTGGACAAGAGGTTTGGCATATTTTAGCTCTTTGTCTCCATTTGCTCATTTTTTCTCTCATACACGACTAGACATGTCTACCAGTCTAAAAGAGTCTTACCCAGCATGCCTCTCTCTATGTAGGGCTTCATAGCCTCGCCCATTTTAGATCCGTTAGTGAGGGCCTCCTTCACCAACTCCCGGAACGAAACTGGAATCGGAAAATAGCTGAAGGCATTATCAGATGTATAATAATCTCTTCGTCCTATGTATGCATTGTGCACATCAATACATGCTCAAAGCTCTTTACAAATAATACCCCTGATTATTATGGCCTTTGTCACCCACAATACTATACAGCAACCCTCCACCTCACCATTTTTTAGTATGTCACTCTATCGTGTCCCCTGGCGGACTTCCCAATAGTGGGCTGCACATACGCCCGCTACTCTTCAACCTCACAAGGTACCCAACCCACTGTTAACACGGGGGTGGCGTGGGATATTTCAGGCAGACATGTCTTATCTTAACAGCACTGCGGAAAAGTCCTCGGCTCCCAATGGGCTTCCAACTCGCAATCAGTGTTTTTGCAGTCTGGAGCTGTTACCCACGAGCTAATTCCGTCTTTGTCTTCCGTCTTAACTAACACTGTCCAATGAGTGTAACTTTGGACCAACACAGAACTATGAAAAGTTTATCTCATTCATTATTCAACATTTTGCTCCCAACAGGCTAGAGGTGCTTCAAAGTAGAGTATGGAATTTGCCTAAGCGAAATGAGCTGTGAAACCGGAGAGGATTAAGGCATAACAAAAATAACAAGCAAGTCCTTACCATGACCAGGTTGTATTTGCCTGCTTAGGAGAGCAGCTTTGAACCCCTTTGCCACTCCCAGTGGGCCCCAGTAGGACCACACGGGGGGTGTGTGGAGCCAGGGACCGGGGCTTACTCTTCAGGAACGTAAGAATGTCCAAGAGGGGTATGAGGGAAAAACGTTGTCTATGATGTTCAAGATTGGTTGTTCCACATGAAGGAAACCACATCAAGCCTTCCAGTACATAGTACACACCATATTCAGTCTAGCAAAGTGCACCACAAGCATCAGCCTATTCATTACAGACCTAAGCTCCTTGACTGGGTGCCATAGCTTAATGACCCTCTATTATGACAGGTGCCACAGTCAGTTATTTTATCACAATTAAATGATTGAATTATTCCATTCTCCCATTTTTATTGTTCAATTTGAATTGCTGGCATTCATAGACTGAAAAATACATGTTTTCAATGATCAAATTTTGCAGAAAATTACAGACCAAGGTTATATGACATACTGGTTGAAGTTTGAAAAGTGGGGAGTATATCTTTTAGATTTCCTGCGGAAATTTTCGGATAAAAATAATTGTATCCCATACTATTTCCTCCATAGAACCTTACATTTTTGTCAGTATTAGCCACTTCTCCCCAATGTCCTGTTCCGAGTTTCACATTCACAAATCCAAGGTCAAATACCAGCTGGTTCGAGGAGATATCCACTTGGGGGAAAGCATCTTGATTTTCATGTCAGCGAATCGACCGAGTCGTCGCCATTCACTTGTCCGCAGTTCAAGGGGCTGGATATTCTAATGTCCTGCAGGTTGACCTGGGAGTTGACACCTCTTTCTATACATATGTAATGAGATGCTCTATATCCATGTCATTACACCGCAAATTAATTCGAAGCAAAACGCATCTTGGCAAACATATGAATGAACACCATACTCAATGCAGTTAGTGTTTGGACATGACATGTTAGTTCTTTTCATCATAGAAGACATATCACCAGCTGGACAATTAGGTTAAAAAACTACTCTGATTTCTTTTTACAAAGTTGAACAAAAGTGCAAGTCTGTCTCTAAAAATTAGGAACATGATTTTTCATTAGGATGATGACCAAGGAGAGTCATACTAGCAGAATGGATCTGATCATCAGAAATTCAGCCCTCGAACCATTTTCAATCAACCCCAATGACTTTTTAATTACCACGGCAACATAGACATCAGCTTATTACTATAGATGAGTTTGGCGTAAACGAATTGCCTATATAACTTCCTAAGGAAAATAACCATAAATATTGCTATTTGCCTGGAAGTTGACAATTTTAAGACAGTTTTTTCCAACTTAATCCCCATAGGTGAAAGTATCTATGCAGCCCATGTCCAATGGACATATGTATGTGTGCACTGTGCTCACATTTGTTCATATATTTTGTGTGTGGGGGTTATTCGGGGGCATTATGCATGTGTGTAGTCACTGGGCAGTTGTTGTAGGGTGTGTATGCCATTTATCATAATATTTGTGCTTGGGGTTCATGCATGTGCATGTGTGTAGTCATGCCATTGTGGTATTGGACGGGGTTAATGCATGTGAAAATGTGGCTGGGTGTAGCATGTGCAGTTGTTATGTGTGCATGCACATTTGTTCATATATTGGCCTGTATGTTATGCTGTTGCATATAGTCATGTGTGTGTCTGCGCATTGTGTATGTTTACATGCACATTTGTTCATATATTTGTTGTGTCTGTGATTCGTTGCATATGTGCAGGTGTGTCGTCATTGCAGTGGAGGCTGCTTGTGCAAGGACTGATCAAACTTTGAACTGGCCAGGATGAATGCCCTCGATGTTAGATATACTCTGCAATTGGTTTTATACCAAGCCTTTATTTCCAAGAGAGGAGAGAACCCCATCCCCCCCCCCCCCCCCCTCCTTCCAAAAAAATCCTTAAATGTGCATACCTCCTATATTCCATTTTTAGCTCATCAAGAAGACTAATAAATTCTGTTCAAACTTGCACCATTTAGACCATGTAGAGGTGAATGTGTAGGCTACTATTTTAGTACAACCCAACAACTGATTTGCTAAACTGCTAACATGTCTGAATGATCATGGAGGAGGTTAAAGGTCAGTGGAAGTGTTGAACTAACATTATTAAAGTGCCATGAATCGTTTTGAAAATTACATAGATGAAAAGAGCATACTTCATATCCCCTAAATCCTAAATTGAAGTTCCAAACTCACCTCATTTCTTGTTTGTAAGTAGGTAGCTTAGGTCAATGATGCCACATTAAGGAGAATAAAAAAAAATTCTGCTATGATCTTACATGGTAACTTGATATTGGTCATTCCTTTCCGTCCCATAGTAGAATTCTAGGTATGTTTTCCTCAAACATCAATGATTGCCTCTATCTATTCCCAAGCATTCTGTGATTTTTTATCATATCAAGGGTCCCTTTCTCGCATGAGATACAAAAAAGTAAATTTTTAAATCACCTTCCATTCAGCAGTTCATTTCTTTCTTTTCTCCCCCCTTAGATTCATGAAGATGTCACAGTGGGTTTGGATTTTTCTTGATAGACTAATCCAAAGGCATTATCACAATCTTCAGAGTCATGTTCCACAATTCTACTGACATTTAACGAGCTACTCTGCAGTAAACGAAGTATCCTATTGATCTGATTTTAGCCCAAACCTTGGGCAAAGACGTCAGCCTTAGGCTGATCTGCGTTGACCGTCTGCTCAACTTTTGATAACACCTCTCCAGGCCCCTCCGAGTGACGGTGCCATTTGATGAGCCGCTCTGTCGTGTCGGCCGCGCTGCAAGCCCTCTTGGGGCTCCACCAGCCAGGATTCGACCTCTGGGCTCTGGGCGTCAAAGTTTTGTGATATTCCCTGGAAAGCAAATTAATTACAATGATTCTAGGTGAGGGTTACCTGATTAGGGGATTCTACCAATTTGTTATGGGATCTTGTTACTTTCCTGTTAGTGCGAAACCAGTTTTGAATGTAGAAATACGAGTCTTTACTAATATACTGATCACAAATCTAGCGTAAGATTGATCGTAATTCTCTGTGGAACGGGGGCCTTGGTCCAGTGTGGTGGCATGATCTTGCTGCGCACTGCGCAACACCGTCTGCGAATGTCCGCGCTACCACTCATCCGCAATGCCCCGTGCACCCAATCTGCATTTTCCCCAATTACCAGTTTCTCGCATGCGCCAGGGTGAGGTCATATTTGATCTCGGTCCCAGCATTTTCTTGTGTTACATTCAGTTTTCCTCATACTATTAATAGATGAATAAAAGTCACAGCACCGCACAGCAGAACCATGTCCCGCAGTTTAACGTTAACGATAGTTTTCAGTGTCAGCATTTTTGGATTCTCGTTTATGGTATCCTTGCCGAGTTACAGAGGAGAAGCCTATTCCAAGCTCAGCAAGGGCAAATTGCCTACTACTTCGTTTGTCCTGCTCGAATCCCTAGTCTGCGACCACAGACGGCACAGGTACTATTTTCAAAATCTTTTTGGTATAACCACCTGGGATTTTAAACCCCCTTCCCCTGGTAGGCGATGCTCTACAATTATGACAACCACTCAATAAAGGTATAGGACATATACGATATGTTCCATACTTTAGGCAGATATTCAGCTCAATTCCCTTGACTATCCTTTCATACTTAGTGACCAGGGACGGTGCAACCAGGGGTCCTATGCCCGCCCCTGCTACTCCCTCTCCCCCTTCTATGAACACCCTCATTAAGGAAACAGTAGACCCTCGGCGGTGACGCAAAGTAAAGGATCGTCGTGAGCAAAGCACGAAAAGAGAAAGAGGAAGAAAACGAAGGAAAAAAAAGACGAATAAGAAATGTGGGAATGTAGATTGTGATGTAGAGGGTAGAGCGAGGCAGGCGCATATCCAGCTTCCCCAGTCAAGGGCCAAGGCTTTCCCCCACTGGCTAAATGCGCCACTGGGGTGAGATGCACTTGCTGTTGGGTCACCCGTCTGGAGAATTGCTCCTTCCCCTCACCTTGGGAACTCTTTGGTCCGTCTGCCCTGCCATTGGCATAACTCGACGCTTCCCTATGGTACCCTCGCCCCTATTGACGCCATGGGAACCATCGCAGGCTTGCGCGTCCCAGAAATCGCTCACTGATCGATTCCCTGCGTAGCAATGTGCGGATGCATTGCGCCGGCGGACTTGTGGATGGCACCTTTGGTATGCCTACGTTCTCGATTTCTGCAGACTGCGCTGCGCCGTGCCTCGCTGCGGACAAGTGGATGGTTACCTTTAGTTCCTCTTTCTCGCCAACTGAAGTGATATCAGAGAAGTTCACATGTACTAGCACATGATCTGAGAGCAAGTTTATACGACAAAAAAAGAAAACAGGTACCTTTCGTCTGTGGGTCGATTCGTTTACCCATCTGCCTCTCAATCAGCACCGTGTCTGGTGCTTCAAGAACAACTATTTGGAAGGAAAGGAATAGTATCATGTCAGAGGCTCAAAAGGCACGATCCTACCACAAATTGGTAAGAAAGCCGCTTCACGCACCACAATTTATGACGGAGAAAATCACCATAAAACATGTCAATCCAACAGGAAGGCTTCCTAAATGGCACCAACTTTCCATAGTGCTTGGCGTGATTCCCCACAGCTGCAGGGCCAGCCGCTGCTGTTCCCTGGTATCTGGGAAACCCTTCAAGGACCCAGCCCTTTTTGACGCAGTCATAGAGCTTCAGCCTCGCCTGGAGCAGCCTGATCCAGAGCTCTGTGGGTACGCTAAAGCAGTAAAAACAAGGGAAGGAAAATGAGCCACTTCGAGCACCTTCCAGTGGTTATCCTGGGATATATATCACTCGCTCAGAGTGTTTTGGTTTTTTTTCCCAAATCAGAATGCAAGCAAGCCCACCCAATAGCAAGGACTACCTTTTCCCTGTTTCTCCACAGATTCGTGAAAAGTCGTTCAGTTGTGTTGGTTGTGATTTGACATAACCAAGAAAACTGGACCAAAACAGTGAGATGCTGGGGGGGGGGGGGGGTGCCAATACCTCTTCACTGCTGACTTCATGCATTCTGTGTGGACTGCATACATATGAACAGATATATTTTTTGAAGGAGAGGGGAGGGGGAGAACTGTAAGAGAGTAAGAAACTATCGCTTTATGTCTCCTATTTAGTTTCATTCCAATCAATATTCTCCTTTCACATCAGAAACTAAAATGCAACCTATTGTTGGTAGGTTAGGGTCTATCAAATAATAATCTGATATAAGCTGGTCTTTTGGTCCAGCTAGGCTAGTCATATATCTTCTTATTCATGCATTGAACCCCAAGTGTTTTGGGCTGTCGACGGATACACGACAGCCCCAAACCACTCAGCGTTCAAACAGCACCTACTTTCGCTACACTTTTGATGGATTTCTCTATTTGTTCTTTAAGGCTGCATTCAAATCATATAAGGTGAGTGTTTAATATCAAGCTCTTCGTCCTGTCTCTTGATAATGTCTGGTGTCAGGTTGCCCTGGACTCGTGCCCTGGACATTTCAATTCCATCTTATTTGTATTTGCACGATTCGGTCACTTTGTGGAAGTTTGTGCTGCTTGCTCCTCACACTTCTCCTTCTCCTGCAGCCCACCCTTACCCGTTCCCTCCCCCATTTTCATTTTCCCCTGTGGCTTTCTCCTCTGTGGTTGGCAGTCAGTTCTCTGCCGCTCTTTGTTAGCTAATCCTCCTCTTTGAAAGACCACAGGAGCATTTAGATCCTACAAATGGATCCAACATCTCCACATTGTCTCCTGTCTAATCCATGCTTTCGTGGAAACCGACAGAGAACAACCCACAACAACCATGCATCCTTTAAATCATTCTGCCATTCTGCCACTTTTGTCAGAATCAACACATGTGCGATGAGCACTGCTTGAGCTACACTTAGTAGTTGCTGATTCCTGCAGTTTGATCAAGTGGATGGATGCTGCATCATCGATACCAATATAGCACTAGATCCGAAACTGGGTCCAATTATGTGATTTTAGCACATAAATCATAATTTTGTGGGAAAGTGTCAAGTTGCCTTCTTTCCGGGAACTTTATGCACACAAACCTAAATTGAGGGATCCGAACTGACCAAAAATGGGTCTATGATCAACGAGACTTTTTGTAGTGCTAACCCTGAGCATTACTCCCATTTCCTTATTCCATTTATGTGCAAGAGCCGTCTCACACTCTCACAGAGACGGGTTCCCTATACTGCCGGCCACACAGGAACATATTTAACTATTCCTGTTTATGTTGCTTTGCAGAGCCTTTTCTCTTACTTGTCTTTGGCATGATGTTGCCCGGATTAAACATTCTTGACTGAACAAGAAATGCGTTAATGACAGCAAGAATTCCTATGAATCATTGCTGACATAATCTCTGGGATCCAGGGGGACCCAGGGAATACTATACCAGTGGATTTGAATCCTAATATAGCACGAGTCCCCCACCCCTTTAGTGCAGACTACCCTGTAGGTCAAGTACAATAGCTACCTGTCCAGATTGGAGATGTTTCTTGGCTTCAGCAGCGAGGGCTGAGACGTCGTCAGAGAGCAGAGCGTCTGCACTGATGTAGGCTGTCCTGAGACTGCTGCAGCACCATCCTAGCAGATCGTGGTCTACCGGAGGCAGTAGGGCCATGGTTATGATGGCTGGAACTGAAATCAGTGGTTGGGGTTGAAGAGTTAGGGTTTAATTAAATAGAAGTGCACCTATAATCACGCACAACAAGCACCCACAGATGTCCCAAAAGCAAAACATCCCTCGTCGTAAATGTTTCTGGGGGGTTTCTTTCAATTATCCATACATGACGGACAGTGTCTACAGATACAAATATGAAAAGCTTCGTTGAAATAGGCTAACCTAAATTCGTCCCCGTCAGAGCACTTAAGTAATTCCATTGGCACTGTAGTCACGAGTCTGATTAGAGCTGAACGGCCATTGGCTGATCCTTTCAACTTGACAGGACACAAAATAGCCAATACACTTGGTGGAACAAAATTTTTGTTTGATAAAAAAAATGGAAAAAAATGTTCGATGTTGCAAGCCACACATTCCAGGTTATGTGTCGATCCTCCAGATGATTCCTTTAATGCTGCTTCCCAGCTGTGTCACAGTCACTGATGCACTCTCTCAAAGCAACAGTGCAAGTGTTGTATGAGGACGAGCTGCCAACTGAAGAATAAACCATGAGATAGAAATACAGCAGGGAAACGACCAGAACAACCAGTACTCGACCAAATAATAGATTCAACAAAGATAGTACAGTAAGAACACTTATTTAGCTCCAGTAATGGGCAAATGCAATGATTCCGCTCAACTTCATTTTTAAAAGGAGTAGGTAGGACAATTTTTAGTGAACAAAATTGTTCAATTATTCATAACTTTGCCCAAGAATACGACTGTGAAGCTCTACAGGTAATTCTGGCGACAGAGAGGCCAATATGGTGGCCAGATTGATAGAGGTAAATTTGCCAGAATGGGACCAATAGGTAAAGAGAGGGGGGGGGGCATTGTGTAAGTATGAGAGGTTGAGAAGTGAAGTAGACTAGGCAAATACACACTGCGTTGAACCAAGACACAATAAACAGTAATTACCAAACACTAAATGGACATAGTGTGTTTGAAGGCAGGATTTGAAGTTAGTGAAATTTGATACACTTTGAATGGCAATGGGCAGAGAGTCCATGCATGAGGGCCACAGTATTGAGCAAATCCCCTCTTCCCATTCAGTCCTACAACACCTGCCTGGGGCACAAACTCTGTTCCCCACTGTTGAACGAGGACCTAGGCCACATAGGGGAGTTCCGGACAAAATTTGTAAAACCATGATAGAAATCTTGAAGAGGGTTCTGTATGTGACAGTTGCCAGTGCAAGGAGAACCAAATATAATACGATTCAGATTATCCCAGCACGTGATACCAGTATCGATTCTAGCAGCATTTTGAAGATGCTGCAACTTATTACAGATTAGCTCGGGTACCCCATAGAAAACAGAATTGCAGTAGTCCAGAAGGCTAGAAATGAAGGCATGCATGAGAGTATGGCAGAATTCTGGTCAAGGAAAGGTTGTATGGACCTGATATGCCTGAGATGGGAGTAGCTGATCCTACGAACGTTGTTGATGCGATTCTTGAAAGTCAGTTCAGAATGAAACACTGAAACAGAACACTGTGATTCAGGAATTTGACACAGTGCCTCCAGTCCAAGAAATGGCATGAGGGTGCTTACAGGAGATGCATGCTCTGAAGAACTACTGATCATTCACCACTTCCTATGACACTGTTGTCGAGGACTGTTCTTTTCGAATGAACATATCCACCTGAAGAAGGAGCACATACTGATGAATTACTCTGGTAGTTTCATAAATTATATTCCATGTTATATGTGGTTTCAAAATCTAAACATTTGTTGAGTGGTTGACTCACAATCACTGAGTAGACACTATTCTAAAGAAGAAAGTGTGACTTACTTTGGCCCACGAGGGTTCACTGCTGTCCATGCAATATTATCGCTGTGCACCTTGGCATCAATAGCAGGCTTAACTGCTGAGTGTCTGAAGACAAGTGCTTCAAATATTATCATTGTCATGTAACTGGAAAGCATGAAAAATTTAATTTAATTGATCCGATAACAGATTCTGGTACCTACCATCATTTTCATCTCTTTTCAGCTGATCCTGCAAGAACTGTAAAGGATCATTCCGGCTTTACAATCAGCAGATCTTCAACCAGTTTCTATAAACGAAAATATTACGTAAGGTTACTAATGAGGAGGGAATAGATGCCACGTTTCATTAGGGGAATTGTAGGTGAATTTTTCCAATGACCCTCGGAACAACGTACTCAACTCATCATATTTCCCAATTAGGCTCAAGTGGCCAGGTAGAAAAAGTGCATCTGCATCACCAAAAAAATGCAATTTTATAAAAACACTAATGCTAAAACTAATAACCTTACCTGATAACCTCAAAGAGATTATGCTTTTCAGCATAGACCCCAAACTGCGGCGGTATCCGTAATGGCCGCTTGGTCGCATCCATGACTGGTTTGGACTGCAGGCAATTAGGACGAATTTTGTGGGACTTTTTTATCTGAGGGAAAGAAAATGAATTAATTAATGAATTAATACTAGCTGGCTACTGTAAGTATTTCCTTATCACATGCAACATCATTTGGTTGATACATAACTTGGGTGAGAAATAGCAAATTATGGCCAAAAAATAAATGTGTTTTCCAAACACAAAACTAATCAGATATTAACCACTGACCAAGGTTTTGGTACGAAATTAGGCTGTAATGGAACGGCCAGGCTCGCAGCATTCATGGGCGTTAGACTAGTGTTACAAAATTGTGTTGCGTAACAGTTCTTGCTCAAGGATTGGCTAAACAACATGGCCATATGACACACCAACACAGCAGAAGTACACTCAGAGCAACCCACAGTAGTAACTCCCGTGAAGAACCTCTAATGGAGAATAAAAAATAAGTTGAATTCAAAAACATGAAGGGAAGAATTTATTGATATTATAAAACCTTAAAGCCTCTGTGTGAGCGGTTAGGTTTTCATTATTCAGGGCATCATGGAACTAGTGAAAAACAGCTTTTGCCTGGGATAAACACCGGATCTGCCAACAAGGGACCAAATTAGGATCATCAATCCTGGCAAGAAATTATCAAGAGATAAGACAAATTAGTAACATTCTCTTGAAGGGGGCATCCTAAGGTTTATCGATTGGAGCTTGGGAGAAAGAAGAAATTACAATAGAATCGAAAAGAGGAGAATTTTGTAGGTTGTTCATGAAAGTCTGATTCTACTTTACCTATGTATTCTAATTCAATAATTTGGAATGATTCCGATTTTCAACCTGAATGGGGTGGGTTTTTCTGATTTCTGCAACGAGCCTACCATAATAAACAGTGATGGCTTAAGCATCATTGGAGTCCAATTGAAGCCCCCAGAAACGAAAATGAATGCTTGGAGGTGAATTTAATCACGTTTTGTCAATGCAAAAACCCCATGGAAATTAGGTGGGATGATCAAGGTTCCTAACTCAGTAAAAAATGAGATGCGAGGAGTGGATTGGTTAATAGAGTGCCACTACGGATGAAATGTACACATTTAAATGGCAAACTGCCTTAATACTGGCAATGTCACCGCCACATGTGTGTTGTAGTCAGTGAGTGGGCCATGCATCTATTACAATCAATCGGATTAATATCTGCAGATATCACAAGTTGAACTTTCATGTGGTGATGTTGTTGCTTCCCCCTATTAAAGCATTCTCGCAGCTGGATGACCCATTGCCGCTCTGGGCTTACTGCCGAATGTATTTGTGTTAATACAAAAGTACAAATAGCATCCACGTGTGAAGAAGTTTGGCACAATTTGGGTACAGAAAGTTGGAAATTCCTCTGTATAAAAAACCTGGATTTTTTTTACACAATGTTTCAATTTGAAGAGTGTATCGTTCGCCTGAGAAAGTTGGAAGCACAGCTGCGAAAACAGCGCCCGATCTGGGGGGTGGGGGGGTAATGATCCGGACCCTCGGCCCGAGCCCACCTGCTGTGATGTCAGACGACAGGCCAGTGCTGCTCTGAACAGCAATTTCCTCCCTGGTTACCATCCCCTTGTGCCTGAGCGCCCAATGAGAAGGCGTGTTGGCACAGGCACAATTTTTTGTCTTTGGTATGACCCGACTGGGATTCCGAACCCTGGTCTCCCGGGCGGGAGGCCGATGCTCTACCAATTGTGCCAGCCACTCAGTGGAGTTCGGGACAGGTTATCAATGAGATTGGGTTTTAGTTTGTGTTTTGGGTGCCATCTTATAATTAGAATGAAACACCCACCACCAATACACTTCAGGGCCTGATGTTAACTTTATATTTCACTTGCCGAATGTAAGATTTTATGAACAGACAGAAGCTTAAATTTGGTAAGTGCATATGATTCCAGTGTTAATTAGGGAATCGATGGAATAAAAGTACTTGCCTATATGAAGACACTACAATACAGTGGGTGGAACAAGGAGCCAGAGTAAACCTTGTACAAACTTCCATGAAGCGGCGGGCGGGGTGGTAAAATCGCCCACTGTTATTTTCAAGGGCGAGCCGTTCATGCACCGCGGAGTGGGGTGTTTTCTCGAATCCGTCATGTAGCTGAATCGGTTTAGTGGACTATGCGTCCGGGTTGTTTGTAAATAATAATAATAAAATATTGATAATAATAGTGATAACACCAAGCGTAAAGTGCTTACACAGTTTCTTACATAGCGCATCACACAACAGGTGAGAAAAGGGGCGTGACTCGAGAAAACGCCAGCCCCCGCACCCCCCCCCCCCCCCCCGCCCGCTCGCGTGCATGGAACACGCTTGAGACGGTTTCTTCTATTATGACATCCGCTATCCGAAATTTCAGATAGCTTTCATGTACCAACAATTTTCTTCTTGCGTATCTCGGATTTATTTCTGCCTATGTGGAATTAAAATGGGCTAGAGGCAGTTAGGCGACCGTTCTGTACGAATTTGGATGGGTATTTTCGTTATCCTAACGTTGACCAGTTACAAAAACAAAACTTTATAACAAGTGCATCAGCTTGAGGCAACGGTATTGAACTAAAGGAAGGTGAAACTGAAAGAGAAAATAATTAATAACTGGCCGCACCCACCTGTGAAGCACAAAAACGTACCTTTTGAACCACAATTTAACAGTTTTTTTAAAAGTGTTTAAAAATTGAATTCGAACCACTTGGTCGAACCACAGCAGGGTCGCGTTCGAACTCGTCAGCTGTCGTTGTTACCACGGTTAAAACAAGATAGCTAAATTTTATTTAATAGTGACAGAAACAGAGTTGCCATTCTAGTTTTGGAATATTGCAAGGAATAGGAAAAGAATCAGCCGAAAACAACAGTATATGGTTGGTCCTATCTTCGTATGATATGCTAACGATGTTCGGTGATAAAAAAGGGTGGAAATCATGAGAAATAAAAAAAGAGCTATAGATGTCTCACCATGACCTGGCTCTTATGTCCTTCTGATCTGGGAAAAAAAAGTTTCAAGGGTTGCGGCCGTGCTGGTGTGCATGTGGCATGGAAATATTATAATGGTCCTGGCTGCAACAGCTCATGCTTTGTTGTAATGGTTCTCAAGAATTATGTTTAGTGTCTCATGGAGGAGAGAACGATCGATCCAATACTGTTTTTAGGGCAGGTCAAACCGGTAAACTCCGGGCATAAATGCTCAAGTGGGAAGTACTGGTGGAAGTCGAAATCTGAAAAGTGACTTGCGACCGAAATCTGGGCACACGAAAATGGGTTGAATATAGGGCCAAAAAGTTGCTCAGTTCTGTGGCGTAGATAATCCATATGGTTTTTTGGTGACGTCCAAAATCACATAAGGTCAAACGAGGCTGTGAAGTTGAAACACCTCTGCAATAACTTTACAAACTACTTGGCATGTGCTGTTGCCAAGGGAGGTAGATGAGCCATTTGGTTTTTGGGCTTGGGGGTCAGGTCCGAGGTCACACCAGGAGGTCGAAGCCGGAAACCCTGGTGAACACAATGACGTGCAACGAAGAACTTGGCATGTATGTCATGGGAAGTTCAAAAGTATGTCGATGATGTCTTTAAATCTTGTGAACAAGCATACTTTTGGGCAAAGGTGGGCGGGAGGATCATATTTGCGAATGAGGTTGCCCATCAAGGATTAGTGAAACCAGTTGGGATGTCGGGTGGTCGCGCACCTCCCCCCCCCCCCCCCCCCCCAAACTTGATGAGGGTCTATAAATGATTTCTTTTGCCTCGAACCAATTCTCAACTAGTTATGATTCCCCCTTCCCAAACTTAAAGGGGGTTTGCGCAATTGTCCTATTGTGTCAGGTCACCTCGGGGGTCCAAAAGTGACCTAAGGTCAACAAAGTCACCAAAAAAGGGTGGTTGACTCTGACTCATACACTCTAAAAACAATGTGGGTACAAATACCACTGGGCAATCTGGTTTTTACACCCAGCTGGGTAAAACGATTCACTCAAAAGGGTAGTATTTGCCCAGGACTGGGTAAAACAAAAAATGCCCAGGTGGTTGCTACCCAACATTTTTAAGAGTGTATTGTTTGTGTATGTGGACCATGTAACGCTGGTTGATCTCCTGAAAAGCATAATTTGTCGTGAAATCGTTATTTCATGAGTTCACTGGTTCACCCTCCTCTTTGAAATGGTGCGGTCCTCACCTGTTCCATCAATAATCTTTTGTCTGAATCCCGTGACCATGAGATATGGTGTTCCTCAAGGCCGGTACTACTGGAATCAAGTGCCCTCTTATTCTCTGCCATTCTGGTCCTCTAGAGTTTGTCCAATCATGGGCGTCAATCCATTTCGAAACGTGGGGTGGGGGGGACGAGGCGGACTGCGACTCCTATCTAAGGCGAGCGCCAACATTGGTTGGCGCGTAGCGTCCGAGGATTTGGCTTGTTATACCTCCCAGATCGCCGAATGGCACTTGCCGTACTAGTGTGCAATTTTAGAGTGAAAATTATGGGTACCTTGGGAACAGATCATTGAGGGAATTTTTAATGAACTGGTCACTCAATTGTGGTGGATGTTTATATAGGGTCTTTCGTTGACCTTTTCACGGAGCTGATGCATGGGCGCGGCCATGGTACTTTATAGAGGCCGGTCCTAGTGTAAATGGTGGGGCTTTGTCATACGTCCATTTAAATACCCAATCTCAAAATGTTGCGAGTTCATATGTAGGCCATGTCGGGTGAACATTTCCGTTTCGCTCCCCCTGCCTCGTATTTCTCCATTTCTCCCGCCCAATATGTCACCTGGCACTACTCGAGTTCTCGAGTCGATCTCACTTGATTAGGCCTATGCACTGATTTTCCGGTTTGCCTGTGATATGGTTTTACCCTAACGTGGGTTCCTATACCACCTGACTTTACTGTCTGACTATATTGGGCAGGAACGGTGACCCAATCTCAGAAAAATAAGATTCTCCAAGGTTGTGTAAAAAGTTACAGAATGGCGAGTATGCGGTGTACCAGTTAGTGCGAAAATGTAAAGGTTGTGTAATTCCACAACCAATCAAGAACTGTTGGGGTCATCACTTGTCAGCACGATTTATAAAGTCTTCATACTTTCATAGCGTCCGCGCCGTCAACAGAACATGGACTTCGAATAGAGCCAAGCGTGGTTAATGTACTCCCTTCCCTATATGAACGCTTTCCCCCCCGCCGATTGGCCAGGCGGAATTGATGAAGGATCAGAAGGAATTTTGTTTGAGAGGGGGAGTAGAACCCTGAGTGGCGTTAGGAACGTAATTTTGGATGGGCCCCCCTCTCAAACTTTTCCGGTGGCCATAGATGCAATTTGGTGCATATAGCACTCCAAACACTCACTTCATTCCAGAAAATAATTTCGCATTTCACATGTCTTATAGCTGCTTGACTCTTGTGCCTTCCTCTGCTAAATCGAACGAGGGCAGTAAGATTTACTATCAGAATCCTAACTTTCAGAGGGACCGGCCGAATCCCCCCTCCTCCCACTTTATAAAAGTTTGCATTTCAGGTGGCCTCCGGATTCATCTGATGCATTATGAAACACCCTAAACACGCACTTTGGTTCCAGAAATAATTTGTATTTTCACGTCCTAGATGCACTTGCTTATCAGGGATGCATCTCATGATTTTTGTCCTGCCGATTGTACTGAGCTCCATTCGCAGTAAGTGTAGGCATCTTCTTTGGGCGTTGGTGTGATTCTACCATAACATCGGACCCCCACATAAGGCATACGACCATTCCTATTTAAGGACCGACAAAATGCCCGGAAGACTGGTACCGCGCGGAAACTTTTTGCATGTTTTTCGGGCATTTTATCATAAATTTTGGCCAGTCAGCAGAGGCTTCGACGATCGGACATGTTTTTTTACTTTTGTCTTTTCGCTGCCAGAATGTGTTTTTCACGAATGTTCGTCATTTTTGCCCTGAATTTCTCATCTCAGAAAAATGTGTACGGCAGTCTTCCCCCGCCCCCCTTTCCCCCGTCGGAAAATATTTTTGCATTTTCACAAATGTCCTTTAGATGTAATTTGTTGCTCTGAATCTGTGGATTCATTTGTGGCTCTTTCGCTTTGCAAAAATGTGCCTGTGTCACATGGGCAGTGAGTGCCATCGTTGTAAGCTGGTCGGAATCTCACTTTTCCGGGACCGTCAAGATCCTCCAGTCGTCCCTACTAGATGACCCAGGTCATAGAGTTTTTTGCCAAGTTCCCGTTCCTTCCGACGTAAAGCTTTCAAAAAGATCTCCCGAAAATCCTAAGTTTGCCCATTGAGTTCACAGATGACGGGCCGGGTTATCAGACTACACCTATAGGATATTGCGTGCGAAGCACGCTGAAACTTTTGCATAATTTTGTTACATTTAAAGAATTACCTTTGTCTCATCTTTTCCTGAATTTCGTTTTGTCGGTTTGAAATTTGATCAATTCCTGTCTAGAAATTTCTCTCAATTTTGTTAAATCCATTCCGGCTGTCTCATTTGGAACCATGGTAAACTTCTTTGTCCGGTTTGGAGTGGCTAAGAGGGAGCGAGGAGAGCTTCCTCCTCGATGGTCACGCCTTCAGCTGACTAACTAGGGCGTGATTTGTATATCTTAGTCAATGCCTAAATTTAAAATTGCACTGGCCTATTGTAACAGAAAAAAATGCTCGAGGGTCAATTGACGATTTTTTTACAAAGTATATTCCGCATGGTTTGTACGGTGAATCTATTTCATACCCCTATCCTAATCATAACAATAGACACAATCGGATTCTCTACAAACGACAGCCAATCACGGCGGGTTCGTGTACACTATGTGTGTTAATTGCGAAAAAAGTATTATTATCTGCGAAAATTGGTGCGACATTAAAAAATAAAAAAGGGGTTTTCACACTCGAGGAGTGGGGGGGGGGGGGGGGGGGGGGGGGGCGGGGGGGGGGGGGGGGGGGTTGAAATTGAATGATACCTCCGCCCACATTTACTCCACTAAGGGGGGGGGGGGGGAGCACCCCGATTCCTCCGCACTTGGTCGAACCGCGTCTGATGAATGGTTTCAGGGCAAGAAACACGGACGGTACGTAACTTTGGCGTGGGAATATAAAGGAAACTATATTCTTAAGAATTCAGGACTTGATGGGCCAAACTTTTGAGCAGTTAACATTACGTTAGGCAGTTATACGATGATGTAGACAAAAGCTGATATGTATGCTAGAAATGACGCACATTAATTTGATTCGGTGCTTGCATTGCAAATGTTATGTTGCGGGATAACTCATTTCTCAATTCGAAGAGTCGGTAAATGTCTATTAGTAATAAGTTGGAAACCGTGAGTGGAAAAAGCTGTTTTCAGTGGAGTAGAAGGGATGTAGTCGAGACGGTCTCGGTCTCGAAATTATTCTCGAAAACTGGTCTCAGTCTCGACTTCGAGACCGGTAGACCGCCCCTACCTACAGTGAAGACTCAAAATGTAAGGCTGGTCTCTGGCTATCCGATCTCGACTACATCCCTGAGAGTAGGGCTATAACTAAAGGTAAATCATTTGGAGATTAATGCCATCAATCTAAAATATATGGTGTTTGATGAGTTCAGTTGATTGATTTCAGTTTGAACTTTTTTGAAGAATCATTATATCTTCGGAAACGGGGGGGGGTGAGCAAAATATGCCTCCAGATTGGCATGAAACGAACAGAAAAACCACAACCTGAGCGAGCGCGGGGAGAAGAAAAAGGCCGCCATAGCGGAAATTCTTAAGCAGTCAAGGTACAAGTGAGTTGGAAGTGAACTTGTCCTGGGCTAAGCAGCTCATCCGAGGACCGTCAATTTAGCCGCCGGTTGGATTAGTCTGAGTTAATGGGGCCGGCTAATTGTGGGGAGGGAGTCCTTCAAAACTCAGCACACTGTAAAATGTTGTGTGAACGTGATTCAGGCGCCTTGAAAAGTTGATCTGCGTGGCCTTTGCCTATTTCTAAATACGGGGGAAAAGGAAGGAAGGATTGATTCAGAAGTTGACCAAACAGAATAAGCGATCGGGCAGAAAAAGAAAAGAAAACATTTCGTTAAAAAATTTTTAAAAAGTCGAAACCTAATTGCACACCAAGGCAAATGCGCGCGGAGCGCGCGAAAATTAATGCACTAACTCGGGCACTTCGATGAAAAATTGAGCGTTTTAAGACTTAATTGGCCCACCCAATCCATCTTGCTTTTGCCTAAAGCTTCAATTCCCGCGCCTAAATGGGAGATATCACAAAACCCAGAGGAAATGTCATGGCAACATTCATGTCCCTGATAGGCCAAAAAGTGGGGGGGGGACATTAGATATTGTGTCCCCACCCATCGGGACGTGTCCCCCCGGCCCCCCCCCCCCCCCAGGATGACGGCCCAGGGGTCAAATCATAACATCAAGGTCAATAGTACCGTGATGTGACAAATCTGAATGCTTCATTTGATCCCCGCGTCGATAGTAGCGGAGGGGGGGGGGGCAAGGGGAATATCTCCCGATGTATTGATAATGTACAACAGGCTTGCCCACCAAAACACTAAAAAAACGAAATCAAGACCGAATTTTCTCTTGCAACCTCAACAACAACTGAGAATTATGCCAAACATCAAGACTCGAGGGTCAGCGACAGTCATATTCACCTTTCACTCACTATTCGAAAATCTTAGATTGTAAGTTTTGGCACATGTGTCTCTCACGTCCCACTGTTGACGCCAATCTGCTCTGTACTACACCATGTTTTACGCACCAGGTGACGGGGGGGCATCCGACGGCTCATTACAACATCCGAATATCATAGCGCCACCAGAGCGAGCGTTAATATTCCCTCGTTTTGGATTACAGCAAAGGCGTTATTCTCGCATTTATCACAAAAGGACGTTGACTGCCTCCAACGCCTTCAGATGGAGAGAAGTTAGAGTAGTAGCAAGGTTTGTGTTTGAACCGAAGAAAGTGACTTCTACAATATCTTTCATTGGTTTTGAACATTGTAAAACTAACGCGATATGAGTAGTGAGCCATGCATTTCATGAGACTGTAATATTCCAATTATGAACGAAAAGAGACTTCAAGATCACCTGAAATTCGAATATTCATTGGAAGCAGGCAAGTAGTAGAATGATTAACTTTCCACACACCAACATGTCATGTGTAAATGTCATTGACCCATACGTAGAAAATATTTTTTTTTTTTTTGGAATGCTATAGCGTATATCATTTAGTGGTTCTTATTCGCCGGAAGATTTCAAAGATCCTGAAAAACCAAAGCACATCAAGACATCGAGACACTCTACGTGAGGAAAATCTACAGGTGCCACCTTAATTTGCAGAATCATGGCCACATTTTGAAACGGCAAAAAACAATCATCAATTCATAAGAGGATCACATAACACAGGGCCTCCCGCCCACGGGACACCAGGGGGATTCGCCTGAGGGGAGGGAGGTGAGCCAAAGTGCCGCCACGCAAACTCCCCCCCCCCCCTTTCATTCCCCTTTCCAAGATTTATATTTGGGAAATTCTTTGATATTTACATGTTGTAAGCATACCCGATCGGGCTTTTCAACAAAATCAGACAGATGAATTGTCGGTGGGTGGGAGGAGGGTGTTTGTTTAAAGTGGGGACTATAGAAGTGAGTGGTAGCTATACCGCGAGTGCTGAAGAATCGATAAACTTTGGAAGGGCCTTATAGCGAGCAGTTCAAGTATATTTATGTGTCCTTGACCTGGGCATTGCGATAACAAAATGACCACAGGGAGGGCCACTGGGACACTTCAGGGACAAGAAAGATTTATGTGAATGAACGGGTTTAATAGGACTGCAATTACTGCATTGTCTAGTGGTAGCCACACAGACAGAACAGAACTTCACGCTCATCCTCAAACATTGTTTAGTGCCGGAGAAGTCCAATGTCGAATGACACACATCTACGCACGGACATGACGCATAAGATTAATTTTGCCTTTCGCCAAAATGAAAAAAAACGGATAATTACAAGCTGCTTCCTTATTGGTTTTCAGGTCAACAACCTGGCTACTCACCGCTATCCCCAACAGAGACTCTACACTCCGCCTGCCGACCGATCTGTCATGGAGACATACCGTCTCTCCGCACTCGGTTATTCCTGTTGCCTAAGTTCAACAGAGGTAAGAGTATGGAATCTTGTAAGGTGATCACTGTCAATTGACATGCCGACCAAACACAGGCGCGGGAGGGGGGGGCATAATTGCTATGTATAGGTACTTAGGTAGCCATATAGTCTTGCGTGTTAAGATGATTATTGTTTAGCCCTTCCTTGAAACCTAAATTGTTCCTATCGGCCTCCAACGAAAAAACAAGCGCACGTGGAACGTCTTGATTAGCTGCGGCGGCACCAAAAGTCATGTGGCGATACACTGCATATGTTCTTCACCATTCCACATGTATGGTTTGTTTTCACATTCATTGACCGTTACTGACATCTGTCATAAACCTTGGAATGGCTTGGAACATGTACTACATTCGCCTAATAAATTGCTATCAGTGCCCAGTACAAAGTACCCAACTAATCATTCCTAGGCCGGTATATAGCTATATGTACCCAACAAAACCGTTATGTGTACCCAGCCAACAAGTCCTACGCCTGAAAGCAGGGAACCGGTGGAAAATCCCCCTTCCGGTATTCCAGCCCACTCTTAGTACTGAACCGACAAAATTAAACAGTCCCCCCACTTCCAGCAGTCATGCCTGCAGGTCGAGGGGACTCAATGTAAGAGAACCACCTCACATGAGGAGGTTCAATGAGAAGGCATTGTGGGGTTAGGAAACTTGGGGGCTAATAATGGGATTTAGGAGTGAGATCTAAATCACATATGCAAACAAAAATGTCACTCAGCATAGCCTTAGTGCATGCTTCATCCACTCACCAAGTTTAAACCTGATCGCATGTACGGTTTCACGAGTTACGAACAGAACGTGACGAACAGAATGCACGAACGAACAGACAGACAAACAAACGACGGAGAGACATGGATGATGTGTAGAGATGCTTCCCCGCAGCTAAAAATTACGTTAGCCCGATGACTGGTGGAGGATTTATATGGACTGAGATGGTGGTGCGCAATGCAGAAACAAGGAAGGAATCTCGAGTGTCGGAATATGGAGCAGCAGGGTAATCGGGGATATCAGCTGCTGAATGGTTGAGCTTGGCCCCTGAGTGCATCTAGAGGTAGGGCCTGTGCTAAGGTGTTCGGGGTATCTTGAAATCGGTTTTTTCTCGCGCGTCTTCAGCAAACCATCCTAACGAACAGATTGTATACAAGTGGTTTTCCTCAGTGACAAAACCCTTCTAGGAAAAGTTCCCCTTCCATTTATGTAATATAAAGAGCCCCGATTCTATTACGTTAGAAAACCAGTTGCAGAAGCGCACAGTCGGTTTGTTTGAAAGAACAAATGCAAGCTGGATATCACAGGTATACCGTCACGTGGACGAATGACAAAACGTAGCCTATCTATAGGGCTAAACACATTTCAATTACAACTGTCATATGTGGAGTGGAGCTTATTGGCCTCTTCAAAGTTTGGGTCCATTATGCAGGGAAATTGGGGATCCCATTGCGCCAATACCCATGACGTCACACTTTGGACAACCCGGGAAGTTAGGTGATGTATTTCATTGTTTCAGTTGTGGAAGAAGTCAACCTTCAGCATAAGTTATGAGGTGTTTCTCTCACCAAAGAACCATTCAACACCTACGGACCACTACAGCAATCCGATCCACTAAACTAAGGTGTTTTTCGAAGTGAAAATAATTTCACAGAAAACAAAGATTGTTTGAAGGGTTGTGCAATAGATATCATTGAAATGGGGGGGGCCATGATGGGATGCTAATATATCAGCTCTTTATAATGTATCAATTATTCATCCAGTTTGTCTGTACCTTTTTACTTTGTCGTGCATGCATGGGCAATAATGTTGGGGGCATTCGATCGGAGCTCGTACTCGTTCACGGATGAGTCCGTTAGGGTTAGGCTAAGAGGGGGGGTAAGCTCAGGAAAATACATCTCGGAAATAACGGGAATTAGTGGAAATGTAGCCCCGGTCTCTCAATAGCTTGGGAAACGTTCGTTTTCGTGACCTGGCTCACGGAATTGCGCTAACAAGGAGTTCGGGATAGACCAGATGGGACCTTGCACTCCCCACCACCATGGCTGGCTATTGTGTGGGGAGGGCGGGGATTCTGTGCCGTTGCTTTTGTACAATTATGCAGTTTGGAGCAATATTGCCTATATAAAGGTATATTGTACTGAGGCATAAACAACTACAAGGAGAAAATTTTTTGAAAAAACTACTGGGGGGGTCTACGCCCATGGACCCCGTCCTGGTTAATGAGGCAGTGAAAGGAAAGTGCGGAATGGTAAACATCGGTGGTGATGGATTATGGGAGGGGTTCAGTTTGGTTAGCTGCACGCGAGTTTTCCTTGGTTGGGATGGTAGAGGTGTGCCGTTATAGCACACGTTCCAAATGGCCTTCAACAGTGACCGGATATATTGATTGAGTTTTGATATATTTCAGCGAAACAAATTGGTGGTTAAGATTATTCCACGATCTGAGGCCGGATTACGAAAGAACAATCAGGATTACCTGGACACTGACATACCTGATATGTGGAAACCTGATCCGATTTTGCGGAAGTTCCGTGAGGCCGTCTACAATCTAAGGGAAAGATTATAATAAGCGAAGCCCGCACCCCGGAACAGTCTCTAACTTGAGCAGACACAACATATAAGGGGTTAATACATGCATATGTCTTTGCGTAGGGATGTAGCAGCCTCTTCGACAGCGGGGGTATAGGCATGGTATAGAACTACTACATAACCACACTCGAGCTCAGCCAAAACCATTATCGAGCTTGGACTGACTGGACCAGAAAACGATCATCTAAATGAATACTAACCTAATCCATTATAATACTTTTCTGTGCTCCCGATAAGTTTGATCGGAAAGACACCGAGCGTCTAAAAATGGTGTTGACCAGTTTAAACTTTCCGCTAGTCAGCTAGTAGGCATACTACAAGTTGCAGTAATCGGTCATTGAAAAACTCGCCGCACAAAGGTGTAATTGTGTGGCTGCTCGCGTTGGTAGAGCGATGTTCCGTCTGAATACCGATTGTGTTAAAGTTGACTTTATTTACAACGATTCGCGGTTGCACATTGGAAACTGCTGCTCACGAGTGCAGTTAGAATCTGCGAATGTCATAATTTCAAACGCGCGTACCGTGTCTAGCCATAATATACTGAGTGCTTGTAGGCCTGAATTCCGAAACAACAGGTCCGTAGGCACAATTGAAGAACGGAGGCCAATCAGCGAAGCGGCCTCCTAGGTATCCTAAGTTTTATTGGACACTTAGGACGTTGTAGAATATCTCAAAATGCCGAATAAAAAGTAAAACGGCTTACCAGAGAATCAGAAATGGTATGATATCCCTAATCATTTGAAGATATCCTCAAATCATTTGGGGATATCTACAATTGAATGTGGATATGCATTTAATTGATATCTGCAACTTAATTTATTGATATCTACATCTATATAGATATCTACAATTCATTTGTAGATATCTTCATAATCAATATAGATATCAACTACTGAATAGTTGAATCTTAAAATAAATGATTTGAAAGATACTTCAATTCATTTGCAGATCAGCTACAATTCATTTGCAGATATCTCAAATACTGAATAAAGCCAAACGGCGCGTTCTGATGCTCTACTGGTCTTATTTGTAGTACTCAAGGCAATTTGAATATATAATCAAATGAATTGGAGATATTCTCAAATGAATTAGATATCTCAAATGCTGAATACTAAAACTAAAACGGCGCTTGTGCGTCCGTAAAGCGTTCGTTGTGAAACCACGCGCAGTGCACTGTGTATCACTCAGTTCACGTGAACGGTATGTACGGCATAGGCTAGTGTGCTTACACCTACAAGTACTAGACCTCGTCACACCTACTGCGTTATTCGTCATATAGCTTATCGCGATTGCATTATATGGCGGCGGTATATGAGTCAGGGCCGCAACATGGCGGTTTAATACAAAAGTGCAGGCTATTATCACTGCGCATTTACGGGTTTTCAGTCCGTGAAGCATCGTATAGGCAAACACGCCACCCAACCTTGACGAAGTTAAGCTGAGGTATCACCACGCCCAACAAATTCAAAGGAGCTCGATGCAATAGCGAGGAACAATTCAACGATCTCTCACTAGTTCTTCCCGCTAAATGCGTCCAACAGAGGGGACAGAGAATGAAGTAGTGTAAACAACGGAAGCCCAACGATATTTTGAATTCCGATTTCCACTGTTGTTTACATTTCCCGTAACATTAGAGCTTCTTACTAGTACAAGCCTAGCAGGCAGCGTGGATGAAAACTAGGCACAAAACAGATGTCGGTTACGTTGTTGAGTGGTTCATCTGGGCTACGGGCCGAGAGTGACAGACTGCTTCCTTTTCCGTTATTTATGGGAGAGCGGACTCGCCGAGGTCCGAAATGGAGGGTGGTGTACGGTTAGAGTGACGGACAGAATTATTTTATTTGTCCGTCAGGAAAGCGAAGGAGGGAAATGCGAATTCATGCGCGGTGCTAGAGAATGAAGAAAGTACAATTACAAATGTTATATTTCCACGATAAGTTTATCATGCGTTTGTGATACTTATGAGAAGAATGAAGTTAATTCTTCAACCATTTTACTGTTACCAGGTTATAATGGCTCAAGTTCATAATGGGACGAGCTCGAAGGATGTTGGTCCTACCAAGGATTTACCTAACAATGGGCCGGGGGTACGGGACGGTACGGCAGTACGGTACAGTAGCGCGCGCCGGAAAGTACGTGCTACGTATGTGTGGTTAACACGTAGCTCCCTGGACATGAGCCCGGGCCCATGGTGATATTATATATGAACGCGGGCCAGGCGTACGTAGGGGTAATATTTTTCTTCAGGGTTGGTCGGGCTGAACGACCAATTGTATACTAGGTAAGGCGAGGTTAATCTAAGATACGCTTTTAGACATTTACGCTTGAATGCAGCCAGAATAATAACTGGTACTGTATACTTGCTGGTAGATAACAATGGAAGATAATTTCTTCTCAAAAATTTAACAAATTTTCTTATTTAACGGAAGTCCCTAACCATAAGGCTCCCCACAATACCAAGGCATGCGTGGGGTCGCAAGCCATTATTTGAATATCTTCAAAAATGTGATATATCCAAATGCTATAAAGTTGAAACGGCGGACATATTTTCGATAACCACAATTATTTGCAGATACCTTCAATTGATTGCTGATATCTCCCAATATGTGAAGATATCCTCAATTGATGGGATGTATCTTCAAATCTTTTGGAGAATATCACAATCTTGGAGATATCTTCAACATGAAGATATCCGAAAATCATGTGAAGATATCATCTCATATTTGAAGATATCTCCAAATGCTGCATTAAAAAAACAAAAACGGCTGCGAAGTTTTGTATAACAATCAATTGCATTTGTAGATATTACCAACGATTTGAGGATATTCCAATTACATAGTTAAGATATCAAAATGTAAATTGATATCAATAATTAAACATATACGGTTATCATGTAGATATCTATGGCGAATGCTGATATCAACAAAAGAATTGTAGATATCTGTAATAGATTTGTAGACTATCCACGATTAAATTGTTAGATATCAAACAAGTAAAGAGTAGTGATATCTCCATTTAAACGTAGATAGGCAAGCAATGGATTGCGGATATTATCCTCAATTCCTCTGTGGATATCGCCAATATTGAAGATATCAATAATTGATTTTACAGATATTCTTTCAAATAATCTGAGATTATCTCCAAATAATACGATATCTTAAATTATCCGAAAGAATATCAACAAAATGAATTAAGGATATCCTTTCAAATATTGAAATATCGTCAAAATAATGGCTGGGATACTTCAAATGATGGCGAGAATCTTCAAATATATAACGATATCTGCGAATAATTGTGGATATCTCCAACTACCGAATAAAAAGTAAAACGCATTTTGCCTAGATAGCACTAAATTATTGTTGATATCTGGCAAACATTTGCAGATATACCAAAAAATGGGGATATCTACAATCATTTGACAGATCTGTACATCATTAGATATGCTTAAAATATTTGGAGATATCATCGAATGAATTGTTGATATCTCTAAATTTTTAAAGAATCTTAAATTGATAGTGATATCTTCAATAAATTGGGGATATCAGTAAAATTGTGGAGATGTCTCTAATAATTAAAGATATATGCAATCTGATTTGCTTGATATCTGCAATATTTGGAGATATCTATTATTTGAAGCTATACTCAATATGGTCGATATCTCCTAACATGCCGAATAATAAAGTAAAACGGCTTGCAATAAAGGCGGCCCACATTGTCCTGAATAGAAAGGCGGGTGCTACGGACCTGTGACAGATGTAAGCATGAAACACTATGTTGCGTGCTCTGTAGTGCTAGGGAGCTAATGTAAACAAACATCTCTCACAGAGAATACTCAAAATGGGAATGGCTGGGGAATGGGGGTAGTAATGGATTCATGAAATTAATCACACTATGCGAACAAGAATGTAAAGTATCTTAGCCAGGGGGCATGCTCATCCACCCAGGTTCAACCTGATCATATAACAATTTAGAAGTTGTGAGTGAAGAGATTTGGACGAACAGATCGGACGAGCAAACGAAACGAACAAACTAACGAACGAAAGAACAGAAACGGACGGAAGAGGACAGATGACGTAGAGCTGCTCACCCTCAACTTAAAATACTCTCTATTAGCGCGTCCCCCCCCCCAAAAAAAACATTGCTTAAAAGCATTGTTCGTTTCAGGCAACCGATTCCCCTGTTAATGTCTCCTTTGGTCCCCCGTAAACTCCTAACATTTTTACATGTTTCTTTCTCTCCAACTCATCCCGGCTCCATTTCTTGAATCGATAATCCTCAGTTTTTCCGTTCTGTAATTCTCATATGCGTCTTGTCAGTTTTTCCCAGTTACTCGTTCTTTTCTTCGATCTTCAGTTTATTTTTTGCCGAAGAGATAATCATCCTTCATCAGCGTATCGTTGTCTACAATTTAAAAGAAAGTTGTTGGGGTATTGATTGCGGCTTTGTAGTCATGATCAACTGAAAGGTAGGATGACTTTGTCGATGTCATTGTCATGCGGGTTTTCCAAGAGAGGTGCTAGGTAGGTTATATGAAAATATGCGCTTGCAATGTCTCCTTGTGGTGACCGATTTGTTAGCCATAAAAGGCTTTCTTATTTCCTAGTCGAAAGGTAGAGAAAACATGTAGCAGTGATATCAGATACGTCGGGGGTCTTATCGAGAATCTATTCGTCGAGTTCATTGAGCAAAAACCCCTCTTTGCATTGTGTCGGAAGCATTGCTCATAATTGAATATCAGAGTAGATTAATATTGTAACCCATCGGCATTATAAAGCTTTTCCTCCTTTTAATACTTTGATACAGACAAGTGTCAGCTGTACATGATCTGATGATCATCGTGGAAGTTGGCAGTCCTGGCAGACGGGTGTTATACTCCTCCAAATTAACGGACGAAGTCCTCCTGGCTACACAAATTGCAAAGATTCTCAGTAGTGTTGACAGAAAAATGTAATTCATTAAATCATTGAAATCTGCTGTTGCGTCGCTTCAATTATCGGCGGGTCAGACATAATAATTTACATGTCTGATTATCTAGCATTCACTGCCTGAATTCTTACTATTACTGGACGATTTTTTCCATTACTTTCATACACGGTCAATTGGATGGCAAACTAGTAATCCTTTCAGCACGAACATCGGTCCCCCAGGGTGACAGTGCAATATCCTTTATAACGTACCTGGCCAACTCTTCGGAATCGGATGAAAACGACAGTGTTGCAGTTATCCCACCCATCTCAGTAGTCCGAGTCTGACTAACAGTGCAAATAATACACCAACAACTCTTCATTCTTCACCGGACCACAGTACGACTGATGATATCTCTTGGGCAACAACTGGTGAACATATACTGCAAGACTCGAAGAACGAGTGACTGAGAACTGACAAGAAGAAACTGAAAAATAAACAGCACAAAACTGAAGAAGTTTTCAATCACAAGAAATGACGATGGGACGTTGGAAGAAATGTAAATACGTATAGTCCGTTTGTTGGGAACCGAAGAAACAATTAACAGAAGAATTGGTATAACCACAACGCCGTTTTCAACAATTTCTCTGGTCAACAATGTTCAAGAGCAAGACGAGTAGGAACAAGCATCTAACTCCGGATTTCGATGCCCTAATAAAAAGTATTTCTCTCTATAATTGTGAACTGTGGGGTACAGAAGTCGTGATCACAAAATTGACACTTTTCAAAGAGACTACTTCTCGAAATGTCTCACATCATATGGACCAATAACAACTGGATACCACCACGACTCCATGATTGGACCAACCAAATCTTTTGATCATCCTGTCAGCATATAGGAAGATTGAGATTTTTCGTCCCGTTGCTAGACCCAAGAAAAGCTCCAGCGAATAATCGCTCTGAGAAAAGCATTGAGACATGCTACTCACGACTCAGCCATTTTGGAACCCGTAACTACCTTGCTCGGAAAATCAAATCGCAATTCAGGGATATCAAAATTAACAGTTTTGATGAATCAATATACCTTGCGCAGATCGGGATACTTGGCGGAGCGAGGTTTATCACTGCATGTCGAATAGACGGACTTCAACCTACTTCTGTTCTACTACTTCTACTACTGCCTGAATCAGACCGGTATCCGAAAAACTCCCGCGTGGTACACTGGAACAATCAACGCGCGCCCATTCGGCATTACCAAATCGCGTGTTGCAATTTTAGTGTTGTTTAAAAATGCGCTG